>ONZH01014227.1:0-91282 GCA_900303285.1 Rhinella marina
TTCTCTCTCTCCAAACCATTTTTCCGGATAGCTGCCATATACGGTTTTAAACTGAGTAGTATACATACCACAGTTGATCAATCTCATAATTTACGACTGTACCGGTTGATGCTAAATTTTTAAGTTGGGGTCCTGCGTCGTCATTCTAAATACATCCGCCTGTTGTCACCACCACACACGCTAGCCCAGGGGGCACTCCTCTGGCTCTTCCAGCGAAACCTCCTTCCCCCACCTACAGGCCCTCTCTCCATACTATTTACCCGGATAGGGGACGTATTAGATATTGTACTGATGTTTGTTTTTCTTCTTTTAATTGCCTCCTGACCTGTGATAGGCAGAGCATGGACACTTCCCCTTAGCTGCAGTGGGAAAGACACTCCCCTGGCCAGAGCAAGCTCTTTTTCCGTTTTCCGTGTTCGAAAAATCCATTAAATATAGGGTCCCAAGATAGGGGACGTATACGGTATTAAACTGAGAAGAATCGATACCATACCGGTTGATGCAACAGTTTTTCAAAATCCATTCTGGCTGTTGTCACCACCACACACGCTAGCCCAGGGGGCACTCCTCTGGCTCTTCCAGCGAAACCTCCTTCCCCCCCACCTACAGGCCCTCTCTCCAAACAATTTACCCGGGTAGGGGGACGTATTAGATATTGTACTGATTCTGAATTGCCTCCTGCGATAGCCGGGAATCAAACCCAGATCAACTGCTTGGGAAGTCACTATGCTCACCACTATACCACCAGCAGGCACAGCAATTGATAAGAACAGATACTAAACTTGATTTCAGCTGCAGTGCCAGCATGAGCAGTGGTGTCACCTGCAGGCGGTGATGGACCTTCGTTGCACCTAGTTGGGTGCTTCCCTAACATGTGATGGGTATTTGCCTCGCCTTTCTTGGTCTGGGTGAGCACAATTGCCATGAGGGTAACCACCAGGCTGTTGCCTGAGAATTTGGGGTAATGGTGGGATTAGGCAGCCTCAGAGGCATCCATGCATGCTGCCCCTGCTGTTTCCTGTCCATTTCCGTGGTGTTTCTCTCATTTTCTGAGGTTTCCAGGTTTTCACCCAGACTTCCCTAGGCAGAGCCTTGGTCCCCCGCAAAAATGCTCGAGTCTCCCATTGACTTCAATGGGGTTCGTTATTCGAAACGAGCACCCGAGCATCGGGAAAAGTTTGACTCGAATAACGAGCACCCGAGCATTTTAGTGCTCGCTCATCTCCATTAACAACATTTCTAAAACCAGTTTTGAATAGTTTGAGGGGTGTAGTTTCTAAAATGGGGTAATTTATGGGTGGTTTTTATTATGTAAACCTCACAAACTGACTTCAGAACTGAACTGGTCCTTAAAATAGTTGATTTTGCAAATTTGCAAAAATTGCGTCTAAAATTCTAAACCTTCTTCTGTCCTAAAAAAATAAAATGACACTACCAAAATGATGCCAACATAAAGTAGACATATGGGGAATATAGAGATTAGTCTGTGATTTTTTTCAAATTTTCGTTAACTTTTGGATTTTTTTATAAATAAAATTAAAACTTATCGACTCAAATTTACCATTAACTTGAAGTACAATGTGTCACGAGAAAACAATCTCAGAATCGCTTGGATAAGTAAAAGTGTTCCAAAGTTAATACCACATGAAGTCACACATGTCAGATTTGCAAAATTAGGCCTGGTCAGGAAGGGGGTAAATGGCCCGGATGGGAAGTGGTTAAAGCACAGAGAGCATCATAAAGACCAAGGAACACACCAGGCAGGTCCGTGATACTGTTGTGGAGAAGTTTAAAGCCACATTTGGATACCAAAAGATTTCCCAAGCTTTAAACATCCCAAGGAGCACTGTGCAAGCGATCATATTGAAATGGAAGGAGTATCAGACCACTGCAAATCTACCAAGACCCGGCCGTCCCTCTAAACTTTCATTTCAGACAAGGAGAAGACTGATCAGAGATGAAGCCAAGAGGCCCATGATCACTCTGGATGAACTGCAGAGATCTACAGCTGAGGTGGTAGAGTCTGTCCATAGGACAACAATCAGTTGAACACATAAATTTCGTTCCACTTCACAATTGTGACCCACTTGTTGTTGATTCTTCATCAAAAATTTAAAATGTTATATCTTTTTGTTTGAAGCCTGAAATGTGGCAAAAGGTTGAAAAGTTCCAGGGGGCCGAATACTTTCGCAAGGCACTGTATATAACTCTGAAAACCCCTTTAAACCTCATCTGCCACGTCTTTGCCCAAGCCTCCAATCTATCCAGATCCATCCATAGCAGTATACTGTCCTCTTTTGTGTTAATTACTTTACACGGTTTAGTGTCATCTGCAAAAATTAATATTTTACTGTGCAAGCCTTCTACATGATGATTAATAAAAAAAAAATATTGAAGAGAACAGTGCCCAATACTGGCCCCTGTGGTACCCCACTTGTGTGTATCATTAAAGGGGTTGTCCAAGTTATGAAAAAAAATATATAGCACTGTAAATCTGATGGGCAGCAATATATAACTAAGTTAAGCAAGTTTTAGGCAAAAAAAATCCATATTTCCTAATTTCCCTGGTTCTCTTCTGGTCTTTGTTTACATGCAATAACAACAATCTCAGCCCCTCCCCCTTCTCCCACCCTCTCTGCAAAGGGAATGAATATAAGTGCTGAGTGACATGTCTGCCTGCTGGAATACTCAGCAGCATGTTGTATGTGTAGGACTACAAGTCCCAGCTGTACAATGACACTGCTGATACACACAGGAAATTCTCCCTACCTGTTCTTGTACAATACAATTCCTCTATAGCTCCTTGCCCAGCATTTGTCTCCTCTCACTGCTGCAGCTACTGTTTGTTCTAAAGCCTTGAGCCCTCAGTGTGTTCTGGCTGAAGGGGTTAATGTTTTATCTGAAGGAAACCAGGGAGAGCAGATAGCAGCCCGGCAAGGGGGCGTGGCCAGTGACGTCTGGTGTACAGACTCTTATCTGAACTCTGAGGCTTGTACACGAAACATCATAGACCAGGGAGATAAGGTGACATCACAGGTCATGTGACCCTCAGTCAACTCTGAGAAACCAGCAGCTTTAGAAACACAAAGTATATGGGAAAGTTGTTATACCTGACAAGTTAGAAACATATAAAGAACAAAAAAATAACTCGGACAACCCCTTTAATAACTACCCTTTGTTTTCTATCACTGAGCCAGTTACTTACCCACATAAAGACATTTTCTCCTAGTTCAAGAAATCTGATTTTACATATTAACATTTTATGTGGTACAGTATGAAATGCTTTGGAGAGGTCAGGATATATGACATCCCTTGACTCCCCCTGGTTAAGTCTAGAACTTACCTCCTCATAGAAACTGAGTAAATTAGTTTGCTTGTAATATATATTTGTTTATTTTCATTAAGGTACTCCAAGATAGCAGCTCTTAGAAAACCTTCAAACAGTTTACCCATGCCAGATGTTAAACTTATTGGCTTATAGTGTCTGGGCTCTGCTATTGATCCCTTTTTTGAATATTTGGACCTCATTTGCTAAGTGGCATTCCTGTGGAAAGCTCCCTGTCAATATAGAGTCATTAAATATCTGAAATAAGGGTCTGTCTATGAGATTACTTCATTTTCTTAGTATACAGGGGTGTATGCCATCTGGCCGATTTGTCAATTTTAATCTTTTTAAGATGCCACTTCACATCTTTCTGGGTCAGACAGGGCACTTTTAATGGAAAATTTACATTTTTTATTCTGAATATAAAAATACAGTGGAAAAATTATTTAATAACTTTGCTTTCTCCTCGTCACTTTCTGCAACTCCCCCTCATTGTTTACCATTTATATAATTGAAAAACATTTTTGGGTCAATTTTGCTCTCTTTGGCATTGAATCTATGTCTCCAGTTTGGCTGCTTTTATTTGTCTTTTACATGTTCTATTTTCTTCCTTATAGTTTTTCTATGCGTCCTGGCTACCCGCCTGTTTTGGTGATTTAAATGCTTTCTTTTTTAAATTAATTTCTGGTTTTGGCTTTCAAAACTACATCAGGAAACCTGAATGTGAGGCTGTACTGTTAATATTTAGTGCATTGATTGGAAAGGCATAGTATTAATTTAAACATAAAATATGTTCACATGGGAAAGATATGCTGCAATTTGCATCTGCAGATTTGAGTTTGTGTTTTACACTGCCAGCAAAGTGGATGAAATATTAAGAATTGTCATCCATGTACTGTGAAAAAAACTGTACCATATATTGATCTACATTTGAGATGTTAGATATGCAGCATGTCAATTTATGCTGGGAATTTCACACTATCCATGGAGAAATCCATAGCATGAATTAACATGTATGCAGATTTTAAATCTGCAATGGCGATTTCACTTATTATACCTATTTTTTTTCTTTTTAATTTAGTAAATAACTACAGATTACAGTTATGATTTCCATGTTTTCTAAACCCTTACATCCCATAGTTGTATCTATGGTGTGATGGCAACCTTTGACTTTTTGTACTACTTCACTAGGAGCAAAGGGGATTCTGTTAAAGAGAGTTGTCAGTTTGCCAGTAGTTTTCTGCAGGAATCATTTTTAAGCCCTTATTTAAAATTTCTCACTGAACAGATGCCAAGTAATAAGCCCTGGGCTGCTGCTAGACATTCTGAGCAATAAACTCTACTATAGAGAAGAAAACAACTGTGTTGAACAGTAAAAATAAATAGTGTGCGTTACATTTTTATCAATTTACTTATTTAACTATGATATGACTTTGTCTTTTATAGTTTACCAGAAAACTCTGGTGTGCGGTGGGATTTTTAATTGAAACATATACTTTAAATTTGAATTGTAATCATTCTAAAACCAATTTATGTAAAATACTTATGTTACAGAATCTCCCAAAAAATTTTCAGGCTTTATTATAAAATAACAGAACAATGGAGGATGTTAATAATGATTATAATTGTCATGATCATATGATTATATTAATTATTACTCAGTCCTGATTTTAAAGTTGCGGCAAATTATAAAATTGAGTATAGCTCATTTTAAAGTTAACTGCTCTCTAGCGATGAGCGAATCTATTCACCGCCTCGTAGATTCATATCGAATCTTACAAATTTTCTATTCCGAAGCGAATCTGGATTTTTTTCGGATTCGCTTCGTATTATTCTTAAATTTTCGTAAAATTTTGAACGCTAATGATACGTACAATACGTACGCTACGCTACGTATGAAACGTACGCATTCTTCGTGAAGCGGAAAAATGACCTTACGCCCCCGCAAGAGTGGGAAAGTGAAGATACGCCCCCCTCAGAACTGGAAAAAAACAGCCCGACCAACCGGGATCTAACCATTTGCACGTATAGGGAGTGAAGACTCCTCCCTCAGTACTCCACCCTCCTCTAAACCAGTTTAGACCAGCGCTGACCACTGATCAGTAGTAGTAAGCATGGTTAAAGAGCTGCGTCCGAACTGGAACCAGATGATCTTTGGGAACGAGTTCCCCAAACCACCACCCGCTCCAGACATCAGAGTGTCACACTCTGAATTCAAGATGAGAAACCCAGCTTCAGTGCCCTTATTCTCCTTACCGGCTGCTAAGATTGCTGCGCATCGTGAGGCGGTTCGTCGTGAGGCTGGTGCGGTGGAGGCGGCTGAAGCGTCCACTTCGCCGCCCAGGAGGAGATCAACAACACCTTCCATAAGGCAGAATCCAATTGTGCCAGCATCAGTGACGACCCTCTGGGACTACAAGAATGCCGTGGAGGACTGGGTAATCCAGGTACTGGACCATCCTAGGCCTTGAGATCCTAAATTGGAGCGCCGAAAGGGAACTGTCCTGTGGTTTTCGGTTGAACGAGGCTCTGGCTTCCTGGCAGACGACGAGGATGACAAGGAGTACTTCGTGGGCCGCAGGTCAGTTAAATGGCCATACCTGCCCCAGCCTCGTCACAGCCTGTATGTGGGGGATCAGGTGGAGTACACCCCCATGGCGTCCCTGAAAGGCCCTTTGCTACCGGGGTTACCCTACTTTCTAAACCTTTGGTACCTACATCGGAACCAGAAGTGTGGCCAGATGAACCACCAGGTCCAGGACGCGTGCACTGCCTTCAGGAGTCACCAGATGGCGTTCTCCGGTTCAGGGAAAAGCCATAGCCACAGCCAGAGCCTTTGATACCTGGACTGCCACCACCACCACCACCATCACAATCCTTTCAGCTGGGTCAGCTGACAACTTCATCATTTACATTCCAATCTACAGTAATCCACTAATACCAAATACCGTGGAAGATGAAGTCAGCAGCAGCCAGGGGAGCTGAGGCATCTTCCCTGGATGCAACCTTGCCGTAACCGCAGCAGCTAGAAGTCCTTACCCCTGCTGTCCTGGCAGGAGGATCTGGAAAAGCGCAAGTGGCTGCAGCACTCACCACATACAGGCTGTGACGAGGCTGGGGCAGGCCGTACCTGCCCCAGCCTCGTCACAGCCTGTATGTGGGGGATCAGGTGGAGTACACCCCCATGGCGTCCCTGAAAGGCCCTTTGCTACCGGGGTTACCCTACTTTCTAAACCTTTGGTACCTACATCGGAACCAGAAGTGTGGCCAGATGAACCACCAGGTCCAGGACGCGTGCGCTGCCTTCAGGAGTCACCAGATGGCATTCTCCGGTTCAGGGAAAAATCCATAGCCACAGCCAGAGCCTTTGATACCTGGACTGCCACCACCACCACCACCATCACAATCCTTTCAGCTGGGTCAGCTGACAACTTCATCATTTACATTCCAATCTACAGTAATCCACTAATACCAAATACCGTGGAAGATGAAGTCAGCAGCAGCCAGGGGAGCTGAGGCATCTTCCCTGGATGCAACCTTGCCGTAACCACTGTCCTGGCAGGAGGATCTGGAAAAGCGCAAGTGGCTGCAGCGCTCACCAGCGTGACCATCACCCGGACCCGGTCAAGTCTGACTTCAGGAAGAAGAGGGCAGTGGAGCTCCACCACAGCAGCGAGCGTGGCCTACAAGAGCAGCTCAAGCGAGGAGGACTTCAGGTCCCTCATCTAAGGGACCCAACTACTGGCTGTCTCAAGGACACTTCAAGAGGACCTATGGGTGCCACACAATGGACTGCACCTGATGGGTGAGAGCTAGTTGGCACTTTTTTTGTTTAGTTTGTATTGCCCCCTGTTTGACTCTCACCCAGATGGACATGGCTGTCAGCCACACTTGTTTTTACTGGTTCAGCAACATTCAAGCACTTTAGCCCATTGTGTGTATTCTTTTTCCGGTAGTGCAATGTGTCCTATTATGCACTTATTGTATGTTTTTTTTAGTAAATTATGCACTTAGCTGCATAGCTAGCAGTGAGCACCTTACTTTTCTACCTCACATGGACTGCCTCTGAGGACTGTACGCCGTGGCCTAGCCTCGTGCGTATGACGCAATCGAGAGTCAATAGTATGCTAAGGCTTCATACGCACTTTTGTAGGCTGATGCTTACGTATTACGTACTTTTAACAACGCTGACTATATGTTCGAAATTGTTGTAGGAATGTTCGCAAAACGATTATTTTTTAATGTAAATTCGACCGAATAAATTTGTTTAAGAACGAATCTTGTCAAAAATTGGTCGAACATTCGCCGAAGTGAATTTTCAATGATTCGCTCATCTCTACTGCTCTCCCTTAGTAACATAGCTGCAGCTTATTATGCTGATTTCTCAGAATACCATGGAGAACAGTGGAATATTTGCTATAAAATACATCAGAGACCTATGTGATGTTGGTCCTTAATAGCTCCTTTGAATTGATCCTTTAATTCTTCATGCAAACTTTTGCAATTAGTTACCTCATTAATACTGTGGTTCACTTTACACGCTTAAAGTATTTCAAAGAAATTACAGAAAATGTTACAGGAAAGATCAACATAGCTATTCAGAAGTGCACAAATGTTCTAAAAAGGGATAGTTCACTACAATGAGGACTATTGTTGGAGGTGTAAAATCATAGAACATCATAGTGAATATATTTTGGTTTTATCTTATATTAATCACATTTGATCTGCTTTCCATTCACAATAACCCAGGTGTGGTCTTTTGGTGTGCCCTATAATACTATTAATCTTGGCAAACATTGCCTGATTTCTACAGTTAACTTTACTGTCAACTAAAATTCCTAAGTCCTTTTCCATGTCAGTGTTACCTAGTATTTTACCATTTAGTATGTACGGGTGACTTGCATTATTCCTTCCCAACCTTACATTTGTCATTGTTAAATCTCATCTGCCACTTCTCTGGCCAAGCCTCCAATCTATCCAGATCCATCTCTAGCAGTATAATGTCCACTTTCGTGTTAATTACTTTACACAGTTTAGTGTCGTCTGCAAACATTTATATTTTACTGTGCAAGCCTTCTACAAGATCATTAATAAATATATTGAAGAGAATAGGGCCCGATATGGTACCTCACTGGAGATGGTGACCCAATCTGAGTATGTATCGATAATAACTACCCTTTGTTTTTTATCTCTGTTCCAGTTACTTACCCATATACACACATCCAAGGCCATGTATTTTCTTTCTATGTACTAATGTGGCACAGTAGAAAATATTTTGGAGAAATCAAGAAATATGACATACAGTGGGTTACCAGGTCGAGTCTACAACTTACCTCTTTATAGTGTTAAGCCTCATTCACATGTCACGGACGTGTGCTGTACATGTTCTCCACGGACAGCACACGTCCCTATTCATTTTAATGTGTGTATTCAGACATCAGTGTTTTAGCATGGTCCGTTGGTCAGTGTTTTCAGCACGGATTCATGTCCTATCTTGATCAGTGTTCCCGGATCCCTCACGCCCATTATAGTCTATGGGTCCATAGAAACCACAGATGCAACACGGATACCATCCGTGTTGCATCCGTGTTTCATGGATCATAAAGAAGAGATACTTTGAAAATTATTTTTCAGCTGTTCAGTGTCAGTGAAACACGGATGCAACACGGACAGCAAAACACGGACCCAACATGGATCCTTCACGGACAGCTTCACGGATGCCTCACTGACCACCTGTCCACGGATTTGAGCACGGACACGGACGTGTGAATAAGGCTTTATACAGTTATTTTTATTTAAATACTCCAAGATAGCATCTAGAAAACCTTCAAACAATAGATCAACAATATATGTTACATTTACCAGCCTACAGTTTCCTGGCTCAGTTTTTTACCCCTTTTTGTATTTTCTGAATTATATTTGCTAAGTGCCAGTCTTGTGGAACAGATTCTATCAGTCCTTCAATGTCAGAAATAAGGGCCAGTCTGTTGAATTACTTAACTCCCTTAGGATATGGGGGTGTATGCAACGTGGACAGGGAGATTTGTATATTTTCTCTGTACTTCTTCCAGGGTCAGACAGGCTTTTTTGAAGACTGGTGAAAACTATTTCAGTATTTCACTTTCAAATTAATATTAATAGTAAACAACAATAATAACCATATCGCAGACACCATAACACATATTGTGACTACAATACTTACTAATAACCTAACGAATACCTGGACACATGACCAATCATAAACTTGAATTAACAGTTCCTTAAAAGGGGTTTTCGAGACTTTTTCAGTGATGACCTAGAGTATTCTTTGGATAGGTCATCAATATCTCATCAGTGGGGATTCAACACTCAGGATCCTCACCAATTAGCTCTTTGAAAAGGGAGCAGCACTGTGAGTGCTGTGGCTTTCTCTCAGCTCAACAAGCATAGCACCATCCATTTGATAGCGGCTGTGCTTAGTATCACAGCTCAGCCCCATTCACTTCAATGGGGCTGAGCTACTACTAGGCCACGTGACCAATGAATGTGGTGACATCTGGCCGAAGCTGTGGGAAGCTAGCACAGGTGCGTTCTCAAACAGTTTATCAGCTGTTGAACCCTGCCGATCAGATATTGATGACCCATGAAAAGTTTCAGAAAACCCTTTTAATAAAAACAAATCTCTATATAAATTACCAATTTAACATAGATTCCAATTAGAAACGTTACTATAGCCAAAATATTGAAATAAAACTGTAGTAAAATCAAAGAATAAAAACTCCTATAATTGATCTACCTCCTTAGTCTAGTACAGATAAGGCTTTGTTCACATCTGTATTTGTTGCTCTGTTAAGGCCCTCCATTACAGATTCTCATAAAAATGCAGGGCAAACTACCATAGCCTGATGCACAATTTTGTCAAGTAAAATGCTGGGCTCCCTGACAGAAACTCATTATAGTAAGTGGAGTTTTTCAGTCACAGTCAGTGTTCATCATATGATGGGCCAACACTTTTTTATATTTCTGTTCCCAGAAAAGAAAACTAGACAAAACTATACAGATGCTAGCATGACCTTATATGTGCATATTTCTGTTATAATAAATTACCCCCTTGATTTATATATTGAGCACCAGGGGGATAGCATTAGCCCTTGAAGTACCACTACAGATATGCCTCTCTGTGCTCAGTACACTTCACACTCCCCATTGATTGACAGAGTTAGACCAAATAGCCCTCTTTTCTCAAGCCTGCTACTGTGCCAATAATATGATTCCTCCTTGTAAATAGCATTGTAAATCATTGATATCAGTGTATTCAAGCAGAATCATGCGTTCCACTAGGAATATATGATTTTGCTAATGCTCTATGGCTTATATTTGGTTGCGCACACTCACTGGTGGCAGCAGAACTTCTGCAAATGGTCGAGAGTGCTGTACGGGGACAAGAAAATACTTACCTTGCAATCCTCCCATCAACTGCTCTGCTCCGCTGCCTGTGGTGCATTTATAATGATGCTTACAAGGAGGAATAATATTGGTGGCACAGCGGTAGACGTGAGAAAGACAGGGTTATCTTGTCTAACCCTCTCAATAAAAGGGCAAGGGGTAGTGTACTGAGCACCAAGGAGCTTAGCTGCAGCATTGCTTCAAGGGCTACTCCCAGCCCCCTGGTGCTTGAACTATCTAATTTGCACAAATATGATACTGAAGGTATCTCTCTAGTCGTTCAAGCTACAAACAAAAGAAAGACATAATTTTATTCAGCATGATCAACCCTTTCATTCTTTTTTCTTATCTTTACTTGCATAGGAAGGGATTGTACGTTAAATACAGTATTTTGCTTGCTTTTATCATGTAATACCTGATATACAACAATTCAGGGATGCTATGACACATAATTAGTACTAGAGATGAGCGAATCTATTCGCCGCTTCATAGATTCGTATGGAATCTTGGGATTTTTCAGCTGCGAAGCGAATCCGAATATTAGTCGATTCGCTTCGGCTTTGTACGCATTTGCTACGTAGTTTGTCCTATAAATGATACGCAATTGCGTACAAATTAGTTACTGTATACGCTGTTGCGTACGAATTCAATTTAGTAGCGATCTTTTACTGTTCGTTCGTTTATCCTGCGTAAAAGCCTGGGAAGAAAGAGGTCACCTGACCTAGTAGGCTGGGCTTGCTCTGATTGGCTTAGGCTCAGTAAGCCAGTGACGCTTCATTTCTGCTGCGACTGCTGAGGCGAGCAGAAGCACTGTTGTGAATTTGTGCAGGGCCAGGTCAGGGCTAGTAAATAATCAGGCAGGGAGACAGGGAGAGACAGGGACAGGGAGAGACAGGGACAAAGACCAGCTGCAGGGCCACAGAGTGAATTAAAAAATCTTTGGCATGGATAAGCAAAAGGGGTCCAGTTCCAGCCAGACTTTGAGCTTTAAAAAAAAGGAGAAGGTGGCACAGGGAAGCGCCAGCAGTGCCAAAAGACCTGTAGCCGGAGCATCTGCCTGTAATATTCCCAATACTTGGCCGTTGTTCCACCGGGCTAACCCACCAAGGCGCAACATTGTAGTGGAGGAGAAAGATGAGGTAGTGGAGTGGATGGCACGCTCATCTCAGTCTCAGCCAGATGATCTGCTGTCATCTGCTGATACAGTGTCCATATGTTGCCAGGGGTCAGACTTGTCCTGCTCCACCATTCCACTCAAGCAAACCCCGTCATTTTCTGCCACCTCTCGGGCTTCAGTGTTCCCTCCTAGTGGTGTCCCTTCAGCAATTTCTAGGAAAAAAAGCCACCGAAGCCCAATTTATAATCCGGCGGTTATAGAGGACAGCCTCCCTGAGGATTTCTTAGAGGGCAGTTAGATTTTGGACTGCCCAGAATTGTCAGTTGGTGGGGATGGGGAATAGCCTAATTTGCAAAAATGTGTTGAGGAGGAGTCTGATGAGGAATCTGATGTGTTAGTCCGGAGGACCTGTGAAGTGGAGGAGGATTTGAGCTCAGAGGAGGAGGGTGGTACTAGTAGTGGCAGCAACAGAGGGCAGAGACGAGTTAGGCCCAGGGCTAGTGCTTCCCTGGAAACTAGCAAGACCCCAAATATAGTGGGGCCGGCACCAGGAAGTAAGCATGCGAGAAGCTTGGCCAGCTGTAGAGGGCGCATGTCGAGTGTGTGGAAGTATTTTACCACTCTGCCGGGGGATAGCAGTATGGCCACGTGTAATTTCTTTAAGCAAAAATTGAGCCATGGGAAAGCCACAAATGTTGGGACTACTGCTCTGTGGAACCATTTGAAGCGGCGTCATGCCAGCAATTTAGAGCAGCCCAATAATAGTAAAGAGCTGGTTACTTCTCTGGGGGTCCCTTCTGTCAGGCAGGCCGCATCCAGGGTCATAGCTCAGCCCGCATCCCGGGGTGTAAGTAGTACATCCACCTCATCGTCGCCCAGTGCGTGCATGTCTCCACCTCCTCTCATTCGGCAGCCGTCCATTGCCGAGTGTGTGGCCAGGAAGCAGTTTTATGCCACAAGTAATCCGACAGTGCGCAAACTGAACGGTCACCTGACTGGCTGTGCAGTCTCTGCCATACCAGCTGGTTGACTGCCCAGCTTTTAGGGAGCTAATGGCTTGTGCTCAGCCACGCTGGCAGGTCCCTAGCCAGCATTACTTTTCAAACAAAGCTATCCCCGCCCTTTACTCCCACGTGGCAGAGAATATTGGACGCTCTCTGCAGCTGTCTCTCTGCAGCACGGTGCACGTCACGGTGGACACCTGGAGCAGTGCTTACGGCCAGGGGCAATACATGTCCTTTACTGCGCACTGGCTGAATGTATTTAGTGGCAGCGAGGCAGGAACACCCCAGCTACCCGGGTCAATTGCTGTTGGCACCTCCACGTGCTTTCCAGCCAGGATTGCATCAGAGCACCCAACAACTATCCGCTTCCACCTCCACGGGCAGTCCGCCTGCTGGAGCGTCAGGGCAGCGAGTTACCTGCGCTCCTTCATATCACATGTGTCAGGTGAAACGCCATGCAGTGTTAGACTTAGTTTGTCTTGGCAGTAGCAGCCACACAGGCCAGCGCTTGCTGCATTACATGAAGCAGCAAATAGCGCACTGGCTGACTCCACGTCAGCTGGAAGTGGGCAAGGTAGTGAGTGACAATGGGACAAATATAGTGGCAGCGCTGAACCTGGGTCAATTCTCGCATGCTCCCTGTATGGCACATGTGCTAAATCTAGTGGTGCAAAGATTTCTAAAAACATTCACTGGCCTGCGCACAGTGCTGGCAAAGTCGCGGAAGCTTTGCACTCATTTTAGCCATTCATATGTATCTCGGCACGCTCTGCTGGAACTGCAGCGTCAAAACGTTCTTCCACCACACCGCTTAATAGGTGACGTGGCGACCCGGTGGAATTCCACTCTTCATATGTTGCAGCAACTCCTAGAGCAGCGTAGAGCAGTGGACGATTTTGTCCAGCAGCAGCCAGAATCTTCCAGCATAGGGAGCAGGTGCGGCTTTGATTTCCAGCAGTGGAGGCTGGTCCAAGATGCCTGCACTGTTTCTAAGGCCCTTTGAAGAAGCCACCAAATTGGTCAGCCGGGACAGCTGCGGTGTGAACGACGTCATTTCAATAATATTTGTGCTGGAAAAGACACTCACGCTCATGCAGCAGGGGGCAATGGGGGAAGGAAATCCTGGTAATTTGTCTACCGGCCACCATGCTGTCACTGTAGGGCAGCCCCCAACGCCAAAGTTCCCCTGTGGAGCAGGATGAGGATGAGGAGCTTCAGTTAGAGGAGGGGGAAGAGGAGGAGGATTTTAATGAGGGTGATGTTGATGACCAGGAGGAGGAGACACAGGTGGAGGATGAGGATGATGACACTTTCAGGGACACAGCAGTTTCTCGGAGAGAGGCTGAGATGGAAAGAAGTGGCCTCTCAGGCACGCTGGGCAGGATGGCGAGTTGTATGCTCACATGCTTACGCACTGACAGGCGTATCCTAAACATAAGGCAGACTGACGAATAGTGGCTGGCGATGCTTCTGGATCCGCGGTATCAATCCAACATGGGGGATTGTTTTCCTCCCCAGGAAAGGGAAGAGAAATTAGTCTCATTGCGGGAGAAGCTATGTAGTAACCTGGCCAGAGCTTTCAGCCAGCCCCAGCCTGCTGCCAGCATGTCTGAGAAGGAGGTCCGGCCGAGTAATCCACCTTCTGCCACAACCAGCAGCAGACAGTTAAGCCTAATGAGTATGATGCAGGAATTTTTCTCTGCAGGCTTCCAACAGCTTGATGAGCTGTTCAGGCTTACCTGCAGTCTGGCTCACAAAGCTTCTTCTCAGACCCCCTGGACTTCTGGGCAGGCAGATTACAACAGTGGCCGGAACTGTCCCACTATGCACTAGGGCTTCTTTCCTGCCCAGCCTCAAGTGTCTTGTCAGAGAGGGTTTTTAGTGCCGCTGGGGGGGGGGGGGGTGGTGACACCCAAAAGGACAAATCTGTCACCAGGCAGTGTTCAAAAAAATACCTTTATAAAAATGAATAAAGGCTAGATTACATCCGAATTTCATAATCCTCTTGCTGATGCTGGTGATCAGATCAGGCCTGGCAGGGCAGAATAGTCTGAGTGCTGTCTTCCCACTGTTGCTGTCAGCCGGGCCATAATTTTACAGCCAAATGTCTAGTGTCATGTCATGGGCTGTGCGAACCCGAAGTCTACAAAACCCTATTTCAAAAGCAAACACTGTTGTCTACCTCCTCCTCCGTTTTCTACGCTTGTAGCTGTTGTTAATTAACGTTACCCCCATAATTAATGTTTTCATGGGTCTGTTCACCACCAGGCCTTCAACAATAATGATTTCATGGGTCTGTTCACCACCAGGCCTTCAACCATAATCTTTTAATGGGTCTGTTCACCACCAGGCCTTTAACCATAATCTTTTCATTGGTCTGTTCACCACCAGGCCTTCAACCATAATGTTTTCAAGGGTCTGTTCACCACCAGTCCCTCAAAAATAATGTTTTCATGGGTCTGTTCACCACCAGTCCCTCAAAAATAATGTTTTCATGGGTCTGTTCACCAGCAGGCTATCAATCTTGTCTTGTCACTTTGGCAGACTTGTCACTTTGTGCATAGGCTTTATGAGTGTATGAGTCCCACAACAAGAACAATTGTTCCACAATGTGAATGAGGCCCTTCTTTATACCCCTTGTATTGGAGTGCCTGTTCCATGTCATTTTTGGCAGCACTTGTGCGTTACGTACATATATGTTTCCTAACAATATTTCTTCACAGTATGTCAGGAAGGGGTTAAAGGTGTACAAAAACATCAAACCACAGGTTATGTACCTATTTAATATTATAACATACATCATAACTTTTTGAAAACAGAAAAATACAAAAAATAAATAAAATAAAAATTAAAGCGGATGCCGACGTGCCGCCATCATTTGCTGCAGCTCCAGGTGGTCCAGCTGGAGGCTGCGTAGGAGGCGGGTGGCAGCGTGGAGCTTCACGCCAAATCGCCGTATGGCGGCCTCCATCTCGAAGTCAGATGGTATGTCTGTAGGGGTGGAAACAGGAATATAATTAGTATGTAATATCAAGTTAAAGGGGTTGTCCCACGAAAAATATTCTAAACTTTCAAAGAAGCACCTGGATCTGAATAATTGTTGCATGTCATGAAATATTTTGTATATCTACTAGAACTGACTCAGTTATTCAGTGAAATATATTTTTAAATAATGAGCCATTTTTTTTTCAAGATTTTCTTTGAACTGCTCACTGAGAAGGCCGCACATGCTCAGTTTAAATCTTCAACTGCCTCCTGTCCTGAGCTGTGATAGGGAGAGATGGACATGAGTCCTGACATGCAGCAGAATAGACACTAGTCACACTACCCTTTAGTAACCAGCTTGATGTAGCAGTAATTGGGGCAAATCTCTGGATCTATGTGAGGTGCACGGCTGTTTCTCGCTTTGTTAAAAAGAGATTGCGAATGTACTATAATTGTAACACCCCAGTGATGGTCTGGACTTCATTTCACTCGACGACCCTCAATTATTCCACCTATCATTTTTGCAGCCAGAGCCACCGCCTGGGGCCTATTCGTCCATCAAGGTAGGAACACCGTGACACATACCCCAGAGACACTGTAGGCCTAAAATACCCTTGGCACTCCTACACTGGGACAAGAGAGACATCCTGGAGGGGAAGGGTCGCCCCGCTGCAAATGGCGTCTGAGCGCTGCATAATATGATTCACATTTTTGTTAAATATTTTTGGGGTAACACAAGTTTATACTTCTTTAACTAACTTGATTTTAAAATTATTGTGATATGTCGGCTTCACTAACCACTTGGAGAACATAATGTGTACACAGTCTTGTTATCAATAACATGTTGGGTGGCATGATCCTAGTGCTTGAAAATATTACACTTCTGTGAATTAGGGGTTTGTACTTACGGGACACCCATACTGGGTTGTCTTCTCATGGGCCTGGGGAAAAATCAATATCCCCCTGACGGTTGGAGCTATAAAAGATAAAACATAAAATTAGCTTGTATTTTGAAGACAGAAGGGCCACCCATTACACTTTTTATTTTACCTACCTTCTGCCTCTGGTAGCTGGGCTGGGGGTGTATGAGGGCCAGGTGGGGTCCGCTCAGGGTGGGGTGGAGGAGGGGCAGAGGACCTCCTCTCTGGTGCAGCAGCTGTCAAAATTTAAATAATGGCATTATATTCAACTCAAATGAACAGTTGTAACTTCTGATGTTGATACATCTAAATAGTTTGGGGCTGGATCCCATTCCTAACCACTAGTGCTCTTATATCACTGCTGCTGCACTCCCACATAGCCTGGATTAAAAATAAATTAAATATGTTTACACTTTCTAGAAGGTCTTTCAGGGGCCGTCCGGGCACGTCCCTGCTGTCGACGTCGCTGACGTTGCTCTGCAACATAAATCCATACACAATTGTTATGATGACCGTTTTAATACTAACAATGTATACTACTATGAAGATATTATGGGTGAGAGGAGGGCGATATGATGGGGAGGGGTGGGGGGTTGAATAAATGAATAAAAGATGTCTGTGTGTCACATTCTGCAGGTACAAACATAACAAATAGAAATACA
This sequence comes from Rhinella marina, assembly GCA_900303285.1. NCBI lineage: Eukaryota > Metazoa > Chordata > Amphibia > Anura > Bufonidae > Rhinella > Rhinella marina. Next base: position 17,439 of record ONZH01014227.1, read on the forward strand.
GCACCTACAATGCACTAGTATACCACGGTAAGCAGGGAGCAGTCCCTTCACCTTCCCCGACGTCCAATATAATGTCTCCTTGTGGCTGCCCCCATACAGTATAACGTCTTCTCCTTGTGGCCCAAAGTGTTTTTTTCTTCTAAATGGGTATTTATTGTGATAAATTTCTTAATATCGTTATCGTGGGGATATATTTTAAATCACCCACTCCAGACACATTAGCTGCAGCATGAGCACATCTTTCAGTCTGTGTGTAGGATGAGGAAGCGCTAACTATGAAGGGGTATATAAGGGTACTTTCACATTAGTGCTAGAGATCCAGCGGGCTGTCCAGATCCAGCATTTGCCTGACACAAAAGGGAGAACGGCCAGCACCATTAACAATAATGGGGGATGGCGCTGATCCGACCGCTATCCGCAAGAACGTCGGGAATTGGGAGGACAAATACCTGCCTGCCAGATCAATGCTACATATGTGAATGTAGCCTAAGGAAAATTACTGGGAAGGGGCACGTACCTGAGAATACCTTAACTTGTTTGGCTAGGGCTACACGACGACATGTGTGACGCGACAGTAAGTCGCGCGACACATAGTGCACAACTACACTCGCGACAGTGTTCACAACAATTTTTACAATGGAAGTCTATAGTGTTGACTGCGACATGCGACATGCTGCGACTGCGACACGACAGTCGCAGAAAAACCCATCCTGGATGGACTTTTCTGCGACTGTCGTGTCGCAGTCGCAGCATGTCGCATGTCACAGTGCGACACCATAGACTTCCATTATAAAAATTGTCGCGCGACATTGGTGCGACACAATGTTGCGAGACAAATGTCGTCGTGTAGCCCTAGCCTTTGAGTGGAGTTAGAGGCGTGGCCTAGCATGAAAGAAAATTGCTGCAGCGCACTACGCACTCCCACGTTGTCCTATACGGTTTTCTTTAATGGCACTGGTACATATACAATACAGACAGTAAACTAGTTTTTTAACATGTTACTTATCAAATATTTTTGGTTACTCACCCTCTAGTATCTCATCCCGGATCTGCCTTAGCCGCTCTGGGCACTTAAATTGGAGGTCCTTCCTCTGGACCTGGCCCGGGGTCCGCTCACTCTGACAGTGATGGTGCAGGCCTTGTATCACCCGCTCCACTATTTTATTTTTTTCTTGGTGCGGGTGTTGATGGGTGCCACTGCCATTATAGCCCAGCTTGTCCATGCAGCCATGGACCATGTACTTTAGCTCTTCAGAGCTGAATGGACACGAATGCCTGCTTGCTGTTGCCATCTTGCAAAATTCGCTCTGACTCTGAGGTTCGTACACCACGACCTAACGTTGTGCGTTCATTCGCAAGACTTATATTCGTACGCAACAGTGTATAGATTAAAAGCGTATAAAGTTGCGTACCTTTTGAAAAATGAACGTTCATTATTAGTGAACGAATATTCGCAAATAGCACATAATAGCTTATATTTTGTACGCAAATACAACAAATCTATTCGTCGAATATACGAATTTTAGGAAAAGTTTGGCGAATGTTCGGCGAATAATTTTTTGCATGATTCGCTCATCTCTAATTAGTACACAAATAAAGCTTTTTGCTAGCATATATATTACATTTTGTGCAATACCAATGTAGAGATTATTGTTTCTACATAACTGTTATTGCATATGTATGTACACTATTTCGACTTTGCACATACTACATACTTTATATATAATAAACTTTTATTGTTTAATTTAAAAAATCAGATCAAAATTAAATCACATCAGTTTCTCAGGTAAACTAAACGTGCTGTACACTTTCATAGTAATACAGAGAATGTTATCATATGTGTTTCATGTGACATGTTTTTAGAATATACTATTCTCCAAGCATGCCCACTGAGAAGAAACTGAAGAAAGAGAAAATGGAGCAGGAAAGAACAGAAGTAGAATTTATGTCTCTTCTAGAAGATTGCGGTTATCGAACATTATTACATCTCATGAGAGGAACAATGTTTCATGCACATCAAAGACACTATTAAACTATTAAAAAGTCAGTTGCATACGCGTGCATTCTTGTGGCTGCAGCGTCGGCGTGGAATGAATAAAAGGGAAGTGGATTCACATTGGGACAATAAATCATACTAGGATTTATGGTACGGCAAAAAGAATGTATGGCTCAAACAGTTTTGAAGGTCACCTTACAACAAATGACTACAAATTGGGCACTGACATTGTATTATTATCAGTGTACTGAGACATGCACTTTATTTTAGTACATACGTGATATTGTAATAATTGTGTGTCCCTGTATTGTGTGTAATATATATATATATATATATATATATATATATATATATATATATAGTAAGTGGTGATTGATTATCAAGTAATTTAGATCTAAGGAAAGCCAGCATACAGTAAGGTTTCAGATGGGAGCTCACTAGAAGCAAACCTACCAGAATGACATGGGTGAAAGGAGTAGTAGATAAACAGGGTCTGACCAAGGAGAGGTATTAAGGGCCCAAACAGCAGTTGAGGTATTAATCCAGAAATTAGCCATGGTTAGAATACCAGAAGAATTAGTAAAAATGACTTCAGTAGGCAAGGGATTAATTCATAAACCAAGCCACAGTCAGTACACAGAGGTTTAACAAGCAGATCTAGAGTTAAGATACAAAGGACAGATATACAGAGCCAGAATTCATATATGCAATCACCAGCAGCTAGCCATGATTTATGCAAATCTCCTGCCTAGTTCTGGGATGATATACGTTGGGCCAGGGACCTGATTGGCTCAGCTTTCAGCCTCACTGATAAGTCGACCAGCAGGGGCTTGACTGATCAGTATGGCAACCCTCCAGCATATCAATGCACAGAATTTTGGCTGGGTAAACTGCAGTCCTCAAAATATACTAATACTACAACTATAGATAAATCAGGGCTTGTTTTTGCAGAATATTGATGTCCATCTTTATAAATATAAGTTAAGACACAGGACAAGATTCAGATGTTCAATTCGATTTTATCAATAGTGCCCATGTTGCCCTGAAAAGTTGTATATGACACTCTTAGGTCTCCTAGGGTGGTATATATCTTCATTTCAAACTATAATGCGAAGTCAGCATTAGGGGTTGTTCACATATCAGTTATTTGATCAGTTATTTCCATCAGTTATTGTGAGCCAAAATCAGTTGCGAGTCAAAAACACCAAACAGGTGCAGATCTTTTCATTATACCTGATCTCTGTCTAGTATCCACTCCTGGTTTTGGCTGACAATAACTGATGGAAATAACTGATCAAATAACTGATATGCGAACAAACCCTAAGTAATTTCAAAGTGACAAGGATGTACAGTACTGTATATGGCTATGGGTAAAGGATCATAGGCGATGAGCAGCGCTCCGGCCCCAGAAGTGTGACATACACATACACACACACATACACACAGACATAAACACACACACAGACATACACATACATACTTACATGCTCCTAGCATGCTCCGCACAGCACAGGAGGACGGCGCGCACATAGGAAGATTCCCCACAGCGCCCTCTGCTGGAGGGAGAATCTTCCTATGTGCACGCAGTCCTCCTCCTCCTGCGATGTGCGGAGCTGCTGGGAGCATGTAAGTATGTCTGTGTATGTCTGTGTATGTGTATGTCTGTGTGTATGTCTATGTGTATGTCTGTGTGTATGTCTGTGTGTATGTGTCTGTCATGTGTGGTGTACTGTGGACGGATCCGTCATGAACTCCATTGAAAGTCAATGGAGGACGGATCTGTTTACTGAGTGTGTCACACTGAACAAATGCATCCCCATTGACTTGCATTGGGGGTCATGACGGATCCGTCTTGGTACGTATGCCCAGGACGGAGAGCAAACCGCAGCATGTTGCGGTTTGCTGTCCGTTCTGGAGACGGAACGGAATGCATTTAGGAGCATTCAGTTGTCTTCAGTTCAGTTTTGTCCCCATTGACAATGAATCGGGGCAAAACTGAAGCGTTTTTTTCCGGTATTAAGCCCCTATGACGGAACTCAATACCGGAAAAAGAAAACGCTAGTGTTAGGCTTCAGTATGGCTTTGCACTGAGCCATGCACATTGTGTTTATCACACTCTTCCATCATTCTTTCACATTTAGACCTTTATTTTCTTTTGTTGATGGGATTACTTTACAGGGGGGTTGGCTGTGAGGGTGATTGATTACTGAAAAGAGAGCTGAATGCTGTGGTATGAGCCAATGACCTTATAACCTTGCTATGTAGGTTTGCACAATGTTTTAGTAAATAGATCAAGTGAAAGAAATTAGTGTAACAGGGTTATTTGCTGTATACTGTAGGTAATGAAAGTCTAAAACACATAATTATCAAATAAATAGCTCATATATTATGAATGCCCCAATAAAGTAAGGCCCTGCTTACTGTGTGTTTTGGGTCCACATCAGACTTGTACATTAGTATGACAAATATTCATAGATGAATACTGCAAAGCATGTCAACACTCATTTTTCTAAATTTAGGTTTGCAGTAAAACCTGAGTTTCAGACTCTTTATTTTTGATGAGACATATATGATATGTGTGTTAGGAGATGACTAACTTTAAAAACAAAACATATTTTTTTCCCTAAACTACATAATACCACACCAGATCAGATAATCCCAGAATTTACAGTAGCACTGATTTGTGTAACAGCCGGACAATAACATGAACAATAATGCAAAGCATGGTTGAATACTAGCTGGTAATAAGAAAGCAAGAAAATAGGAAACTCAGCAGTAGATAACTGGAACAGAATAATGATGACAATCAGATAGTGGAACAAACAGATGATGGTGATGATAGTGAGAAAATAAAAAGATGGATGAAGAGTCGCAGAGTGCACAGGGGTAAGCACTGGTGTCTTGCAGCATTAGGGTCCTAGGATTGAATCTGACCAAAGACAATATCTGAATAGATATGAAAAAGTAAGCTCCAGCTCACCTGTACCTTTTTTGTAACAGACGTGCACGGTTGTAGTCCGATTCCCAACCTTTTGTAATCCACAAAGTAAAAATCAGCACCATTCTTAAAAACTGTGACGATCCTTTATTCTTGAGTACAGCAAGCACATACTACTTTGTCGGGGTGACATGATTATTTGAGAAGATATATTAAGTGGCTCACCAATATAGAAGATAGAATGCGAGGTGCTTCACACTTGCGATTAAAACCCAATAATCGTAATATTCAGACAGACAATGACAATGTAAGTAGAGCACTCTCTATTTGGTATTATGGAAAACAATGCAATGGAGATAGTATTGTAGCTAATTAAAATAGTTTTTATTAATCTATAATTACTAAAAATAAATTGATATTAAAAGAATTGTAAAATAAAAAAGTATGTATAAAAAGGCAAGAGATAAAAATGAAAAAAAAGAAAAAAAAAAAAAAAAGAAAAGTATAAAATAGTTTGATAAGTTGTTGTCCTTTTTCAGCTAGCTAGTTAGTTCAGAAGTGTGATCCAGATAGAGTTAGTTCAAAAGATATGATTCAGAGTGGGGTTGTTTATACCCAATTGCCACACTGTGTAGTATTTTGCAGAACCACAGTGTATCAATGTGTAGTCCCAAACAGTTTGTGTTGGATCGTCCACGGTTTAAAAGTGACACACTGTGTTCAATATTCATTAGATAGTGGCAGTATTGTTAAGAATACAGAGTGTCCAGAGGCTGCCTTATCTTCCCCTGCGCTGTCGGCTTTTAGATATGTAGTATCGTTAAAACATACTCATTTGGGTCGATACATGCAAGTGATGTGTACTTTACCCATCCAGGAGTGGAGTAGTAGTGGCCTTTCCTTCAGAGGTGTAAGCACGTCCCGCTCTGCCCGATGCGCTATGTTTCCCAGCGTGTGTCTGTTCTCGGCTGTGTGCTGCCGCGCGCGTCTATGCCCAGTCTGCACGTCCCACGTGCCTAATGCGTGCCAAAGTTCAAAATAGAGGTGCCGGGAATCTCTTGTAGAGTTGTAGGTAATCTAGATAGGTGTTGCTTCGGCTGTAGCTGGTTAATTCCGCTGGTTTTCTTATGGGAAACGAAAAGTCAATCAAATTTTCTCAATTTCCTCAGAAAGCTCTTTATGGTTCACAATCTTGATGTAATGAAGTATGATTCAGCAGATTTTCACCAGACGCGTTTCGGGGATCTCTGGCTGTCCCCTTTTTCAATGGTTGATAAATCTGCTGAATCTTTCTGCTCTTTTAAAGAAAAAACACGTCCTATGGGAGGGATTTGTGGTTTCAGGTTAGTTTAAAAATCTGGTATGGATAAGGCTAAACTGAATAGTGAATTGTTCACTCTAATTAGTCTATCTTTGGATTACTTGGTCACAGTGAAGAGATTGCTGTGGAATATATAATATTGATTCTAGGTGCATCCTTTATGATATATAATAAATATGTATAAAGAATATGTATACTCAGTGATATAGAATGTATATATATGGGAAAAAAATGGGAGATAAATCCCACATATGGGGATTAGAAATAGTATCGAGAGAGTTCGTTAATATTTTGGGTTTTATTTTATTTTTTATATAATTGCAGAATTAAATGGTGTCCCTTTGGGTAAGTATAGCTGTATTTATTCATATTTTTCTTTGTTATATTCTATGAATATCTATATATTGGGTTATAGTGTTGAATTTTTGTGAGTGTATTTCTGTTAATTTATTATGGGTCTGTAGTATGTGAATGATATCCACTATGGTATGCTTTTTTATGTATAGTAGGACGTTTGATTGTGGGGGATGGGGCGGGAGCCTCTCAGGGAGGGATTCATAGTGCTGGTAATTACACAGCCGGACTATGAAGGCCGTCCCCAAAGGGCACCCGTCCCAGTAACATGATTATTTGTATGTGCTTGCTGTACTCAAGAATAAAGGATCATCACAGCTTTTAAGAATGGTGCTGGTTTTTACTTTGTGGAACAGCTGAATAAAGTTTGTATGTTCTTCCTGTGTTTGCATGGATTTCCTCCAGATACTTCAGTTTCCCAGCATTTAGTGATAGGGAACTTAGATTGTGAGACAGTAAGGCCCCTTTCAGATGAGCGAGTGTCTCGCTGCAGGTTCGCAGCACAGCACCCAGCCTGAACTCCCAGCACTGCTGGGGTCACATAGCATTATATTGATTTATGATGCTATGTAACCCGTACAGTTCCTGGAATATATTAGATAACACTGACATAAGGCTGTCACTGTTATCCAATACATTCCAGACCTCTAAGGGTTACATAGCATCATAAATCAGTATAATGCTATGTGACCCCAGCAGTGCTGGGAGTTCAGACTGGGTGCTGTGCTGCGAGTCTGACATTTGCTCATCTGAAAGGGGCCTAAGTTATGATTATGTCTGTAAAATCCTGTATAATATATTAGCACTATATAAATGAGCAAAATAAATAAATGGGAATAATATGATAAACAGATAATAGAACAAATAAAGAACCAATAATTGACCCTGTCTCTAGCTTTTCCTGAATCTTTCACTAGATCTTTGTCTAAACACCAATCCTCATTCTCCCTAAAGATATAAATAATGGAAATCCAAATCTGTAATATTGACCATAACATGAATGGCAGGAAGCCATGAGGACCCTGAGGTAGGAAACCCAAAAATCAAAGCTTAATTAGAATCAAGACAAGGCAGATTCAAACAGAGAAAACAAACTACGAGACGCAGAAGCAAGGTCTGGACAAGAATGATTACAAGAACAAAACTACACTTGACAAGAAGCAAGGAAAAACAGATTATAATATACATTCAAATGCACAGAGCCTATGCTATAACAAAAAGCTAACAGCAGAATCCAGCAAATGTTAAAAGACTGACCAATCAAGAACTTATTTTCCAAGCAATCCAAAGCTGTATCATACCCACACTAATGGATTAGACGTGGGTCAATTGTGTTACAGCTTCCTAAAACAAGGAGAAGGAGATGACACCATAGGAAAACCCTTAGTGATCTACGAACACATATCTGAGTATCTGAGGAAGAGATATTTCCTGTCTTATATTAACTGTTTTCTACTAGATCAACCCCTTGATGTTGTCTCTTTACAGATGGTGTCCAATCAGGTGCAGAGTGAGCACCATAGCCACCAGGTGCCTGCTGTTTCACAGAGCAGACACCTGGGACTAATGTCTGTGTATGGCAATAATGCTGATCGCAGACATTTAAACCTACTGATACTGTGTTCATATGTGACTATGACATCTGAGCGTTGAAAACTGAGGAGAGCTGCACACCCGAAGCTAAAACAGCTAGCTCCACCTAGCAACAATTGTGGAAGACTCGAATTTCCTGTGGCAGCCCTGGCCCCAAGAAGGATCTGAGGCTGCTGGAGCTATGTTCCTTAGGGGTCCCTAAGATGGGACCCCTATTTCTCATAGAATTCAATGGTTATGCATTGTAGCCTTTGAGAGAAGTGATCTGATGATTACTTGTTCAAGTTCCCTAGGTTAACTTTTAAAAAGGTAGCAAAAAAAGAAAAAAAATATAACAAAATATATGCAAATTCAAATCAGCCGAATGAAAATGAACAATAAAAAAAAACATCATAGGCATCCCAGCATCCGAAAATGGCCAAACTATTAAAATATAAAAATATTAATCCCAGAAAGGCGTAACAGAAATAAAAAGGCCAATTTGCCATTTTTTTCACTCCACCTCCTCTCAAATAATGAATAAAAGTGATCAAAAAGTCATGCACACCCATAAATGGTATCAATGAAAAGTACAGATTTATCCAATGAAAAAGAGAAAAACATGGACACATCCATTTGGTTTGCATTGATCTATCACTGCTTCTCAGCATAATTGACATTACTTCTACATTATGCTACATTACTAGCATAATGAATAGCATACAGCCCCTGATATACATACTGTACATTAGGCATTGGTATATGTTTTGATCAAAATACATAAGCCCACTCACCTAGCCAAGGTTGCCTACTCATGTGGGACTTACTCTAATTTGGCGCTTTACCATGCGGCGACCACCAACGCTGCAACACTGCACCAGTAAGTGGCAGATCCAGCAGTTAAACAGCACCACTGCTTTTAGACAAAGCCACCCAGGCCCTGGGCCTCACCAACCCTCCAGTATATCACCACCGCAACAATGGCAACCACGCAGTAGCGCAAAATGTGAAAAGATGTCAAAAAAGCTCACCTTTTCATATGATCTCAGGGACTCCAACTGGGAACTATTAGGAATTTATTGACCCTTATGCAGTCTCCTTCTAATTAAGAACACCTAGGCCAATGGGAGGAGTGCTGATACCATGGAAGAAGAAAAGACACTAATGACTGTCACTACTTCCCAGCACAATTGACATTGCTTCTCATCTTAATAAATAGTATACAGCCCGTGATATACACCCACCATGCCATGCGCTGCACCGATTTACAGTAAGTACCCATTCAAAGAGTCAACCTTGGCATAGTGAATGGGCCTATGCATTTTGAACAAAACGTATACTAATGCCTTATTAATGATCTGTAGATTAGGGCTTGGTATACTATTATTCCTGCTGAGAAGCGATATGAATTGTGCTGAGAAGCAGTTATAGAAATGCATAGCATGGGGATGTGCAATCCATTTTTTCCCTTTTTTTTTTTTTGAAAAGTACAGATTGGCCCAGAAAAAACAAGCTCTCACATAGCTCTGTAGACATAAAAATAAAAAATGTTATGGTATGACAATGAAAAGAAAAAATAATTTTTCCTACGTTTTTTTTAAAAATTAAGCATTAAAACACAAGAAAAACTATACCAATGTGCTATTTCTGCAATCCTACTGACCCAGAAAATGGAGCTGGTCATTTTTATCTCATAGACAACTTAACATCGTTTTTTCCCCAATTCCAGTCTATTTGGAGTTTTTTTTACGGCTTTCCACAACATTGTATGTAGTATTAAATGATGCCATTAGAAAGTACAAGTTAAAAATAAAAAAAATTATGGCTTCAAGACGCAGGGAGTAAAAAGCTGAAAAGCAAAAATGAAAAATCACGATGTCATCAAATGGTTAAACCAATATTTAGAGCCTAATACAACTTCCTATTGATAGCATATATTACAAACTTTCAAATGGAAAAAAAAGAGAGTTGATAGGGATGCTTTAGTGAATTATGATGGTGGGACTGATTTTTTACATCCTTGTCTTGTGCTTTTCTGTATGCTAGATGTGTATATATAACACTAAATGTAACTGGATAATATTGATATGATATATGCTATATATGATGGAATAAGACCACCACTTGATTGTTCACATGTTTTTTCCTGAAATCACAGTAGTGCTGCAACATCGACATCTTGTATTTTTCAAAAATAAACCTTGTCCTTGCATGAAGATAATAAACCAGTGTGGTTGTTTTCAGTCCTTAATAATAAAAAAAAGCCTATTCGAGCCATCAGAACATCTTTTGTACAAATTCTGAAGATGCCACCGTTCTAATGTAACTATCCGTCAGACTTCTGCAGATTGCACGTACATGCCTGTAGGGTTCCATATTTATACTTCTGTAATGGACTCTTAGATAGACTCATCTATCAAATAGTGTGTGAAATGGTCATAGAAAAGAAGCTGCATTCAATTTCTGTCACTATTACTGGAATCAAAGTCTAGGCAAGGAGCCTACTGTACATGAAAAAAAACATTAGTGTAGTTCATAGTAGTCTATGAGATATTGTATTTTACTAGAAAAAGGCCAAAATGTGCGAGTAAAGGGGGAACTTCCCCGTACCGCCGGATATTTTTATGTCTAGTTATATTTTTCGTATGTTTTGCGAACTATGCTTGGAAATCATGATTTCGATTACTTTAAACAATCTCCAACCCAGTTCATTTTTCAATATGCAATATTAGCTGATTTAAGGAAATATTACATTTTGAAAATGTAGCTAAAAACTGCCACTTAAAGGGGTTCTGTCACTTCAGCAAATAGCATTTATCATGTAGATAAAGGTAATACAAGGCATTTACTAATGTATTGTGATTGTCCTTATTGCTTCCTTTGCTGGCTGGATTAATTTGTCTATCACATTATATACCTCTCTTCTCCATGCATCAGCCTATGTGCGCTTCCATGGTCCCGTTCACCAGAGAGGCTGGCATTTTTTTTCATCGTGTGCAAACATGACCACCACTGCTGGATTACAAGAAACGAGAAGTATATAATGTGATGGAAAAAGGAATCCAGACAGCAAAGGAGGCAATATGGATAATAACAATACATTAGCAAGCTGCTTGCTGTGTTAGGCCAAGGAGCCCTTTTTAAATAAAGAAGTGACTCTGCCCTGAGACAGAGCCACCGGGGATCACTGGACTCAGATCCTGAGTCACCCGAGCAGGGCAACCTAGGAACCAAGCAGCCAGAAAGGCAAGCTCCCGAAGGAGGACAGGGGATGAGCCCCAATGCCCGAAGGGCACGTGTGCACTAGCACTCAATAACTAGCTCCCGAAGGAGGATAGGGGATGAGCCCCAATGCCCGGAAGGCAACTGCGCACAAGCACTCAATGCGCTCAGTCTGGGACCAGCACAGGATACCCAGCTCTCAATCGGACCACGTGTGCCGAGTTCCGCGCCTCCCGGAGGAGGTTGCAGCCCAACACACAATGTGGCCTCCAAACACACACACTGGCGCACACTAGGGTTCCGCGCCTCCCGAAGGAGGTTGCAGCCCAACAAACACAACTCCTGCCTAGACCACAGACTACACCTAGTGTGCAACCAAGGTCCTAGTCACAAAGCAGAGCGACCGGGTCTCTAGCTTAGCAAAGCAACAACAAGGCACCGGCGCCTGCTGCCAATACTGAGGGGTTTTTATAGTGAAGCAACCAATTAACAGGGCGGTGCTTCCTGTGCAGGACTGGCGGATGTGACATCATCTGTAGCCTCGAAGTATGGGCACATGATCACCTCCTGGCGGAAGTGACATCACAGGCAGGGTCAAGGTCGGAGCTTATGACCACTTCCTGTGTCTGAACTAAAACAAAGTGTCTTAAAGCGACAGTGTCGTAATTAGACTACAAGCGCGCGCTTTAGCACAGCGTCGGTGCCCGCGCCTTACAGTACCCCCCCCTTCAGGGCCCCCCCTCCTCCTCCAAAAGGCCGCAATCAGATCTGGGGCATTCAAATTATCCTCTGGCTCCCAGGTCCGTTCTTCAGGGCCGAATCCCACCCAGTCCACCAGATAGGATGTGACACCTCGTATAGTCCTAGAGTCAAGGATCTCCCGTACCTCGTACTCGGCCTCAACGGTTTCAGGCTCCTCTTGTAAAGGAGGAGAGAACCTATTCAGCCGTACAGGTTTGAGAAGAGAGACATGAAAGGAATTTACGACTCTCCATGACAGAGGCAGTTTAATACGATAGGTGACTGGGTTAATTCGGGACAGTACCCGAAAAGGACCGAGAAAACGGGGCGCAAATTTCAAAGACGCCACTCGGAGCCGAATGTATTTTGAGGAAAGCCAGACCAGATCTCCAGGCGCGAACTCCGGACCGCTGGAACATCTGCGATCAGCATGATGCTTCATTTTGGTCTTGGAAGCAGCCAAGGAGGACTGGGTCTGTTGCCAGACATCTCGCAGATGTGCGGCGAAATCCGCAACAGCGGGCATCTCTGCCATGACGGGCAAAGGAAGAGGAAGGCGGGGGTGTTGTCCATTCTGGACAAAGAAGGGGGTTTTCCCCACAGCATCGGACACAGAATTATTTACTGCAAATTCTGCCCAGGCCAACAGCTCAGACCAGTTGTCGTGCCTTGCGGAAATAAAATGTCGCAAGTAAATTTGGAGGGATTGGTTGAGTCTTTCTGCCAAGCCATTAGTTTGAGGGTGAAAAGCCGAAGAAAGATCCACATCAACCCCCAGTAGATGGCACAGCTCCCTCCAAAACCTAGCTGCAAACTGAGGACCTCTGTCGGAAATAATTCGCCTCGGTAACCCATGCAACCGAAAGATGTGGCGAAAAAATAATTCCGCCAAGTGAGGCGCAGAAGGCAACCCTGGCAGCGCAACAAAGTGGCATACGTGGGAGAATAGATCAGTAACGATCCAGACCACGGTATTTCCTTCCGAGGAAGGGAGCCCGTCACGAAGTCCATGGCGATGTCCTGCCAGGGACTCTCAGGGACTTGCAGCGGCATCAACAAGCCCGAAGGTCTCTGGCGGACCGGCTTATTACGGGCACAGGTGGTGCACCCCTGGGTAAAAGCCCGAACATCCCGACTGAGGCCTGGCCACCAATAGTGCCGAGAAATTAATTCCATCGTTCTCTTGGGACCCGGGTGTCCAGCCAGACGAGAGTTATGACCCCAAGAGAGGATCTCCTCTCTGCGAGCGGGTGGCACATACGTCTTACCCGGAGGCAGCTGGCGCAGACCAATAGGGTTCACAGGTAGAAGCTTTTCTGCAGGAATGATGGGACGAACCTCAGGCTCAGTACCATGGGCATCAAAAGAGCGGGACAGCGCATCCGCTCTGACATTCTTGTCCCCGTTCACAAAGTGTAAAACAAAATTAAAACGAGAAAAGAAAAGAGCCCATCTCGCCTGTCGAGCGTTAAGCCTCTGAGCAGATTGGAGATACAAAAGATTCTTGTGATCGGTGAAGATCACAACGGGAAACCTGGCCCCCTCCAGGAGATGTCTCCACTCCTCTAAAGCCAGTTTGATGGCCAGTAGCTCCCGATCACCTATGCAATAATTCCGCTCAGCAGGATTAAAGGCCTTGGAGAAAAAGCCACAGGACAGTTTAGTCCCTTTGCCATCCTTTTGGTAGAGAAAAGCTCCAGCCCCTACCGATGACGCATCCACCTCCACGAAGAAGGGGCGTTGGGGGTCTGGGCGATGAATCACTGTGGCCGATAGGAAGGCCTCCTTCAACGCAATGAAGGCGTGCTCCGCCTCCGACGACCATTTACTAGGATTAGCCCCTTTGCGAGTCAATGCAGTGAGGGGGGCCACCAGGGAAGAGAAATGGGGAATGAACTTCCTATAATAATTGGCGAACCCCAGAAACCTCTGGACCGCCTTTAAAGACTGCGGTTTGGGCCAAGCCATGATGGACCTGAATTTATCGGGGTCCATTTGAAGCCCCTGTGCGGAAACTATGTAGCCAAGAAAGGCCAACTGGGTCTTCTCGAACTCGCACTTCTCTAATTTGGCGTACAAATGGTTAATCCGAAGGCAGTGCAACACCTCCTTCACCATGCGCCTGTGGGTAGATAAGTCGCGAGAAAACACCAAAATGTCGTCCAAGTAGACCACCACAGCGGTAGTCAAGAGATCCCTGAATATGTCATTCAGGAAGTCCTGAAACACCGCTGGGGCATTACAGAGGCCAAAGGGCATAACCAGGTATTCATAATGACCGTCTCTGGTGTTAAATGCGGTTTTCCACTCGTCACCCTCCCGAATACGAATCAGGTTATATGCTCCGTGCAGGTCTAGTTTGGAAAAGACCGTTGCGCCCTGAAACCGATCAAATAATTCGGAGATGAGAGGAAGCGGGTATTTATTTTTTACGGTGATGTCGTTAAGACCCCTATAGTCAATACACGGTCGCAAGGACCCATCTTTTTTAGAAACGAAAAAGAAACCAGCCCCAGCAGGGGAACTGGATTTTCGTATGAACCCCTTCTCAAGGTTCTCTTTAATATAAGCTGACATGGCTTCGGTCTCCGGTACGGACAGAGGGTACACTCTACCACGGGGCGGAGTAGACCCCGGCACCAACTCGATGGCACAGTCGTAAGGACGATGTATGGGAAGAGTGTCAGCCCCCTTCTTACAGAAGACGTCAGCAAAAGCCATGTATTGCGCAGGTAACCCCTGAAGCTCAGCTGGAAGGGGCGGTGTCTCTACAGAGATCACCCTCGTCATGCACTTGTCCTGACAGTAAGGACCCCACTGTTTGACCTCACCGGTGGTCCAATCCAGTGTGGGAGCGTGTAGTCTCAGCCATGGAAGGCCCAAGAGGATTGGGTCCACAGACTGAGGTAATACTAGGAGCGAAATGATCTCCTTATGTAAGGCTCCTATCTGGATCTCAACAGGAACTGTGCGGTGTGTGATGCACCTGCCTAATTTGGAACCGTCCACCACAGTGATGTTTATACTGGTGGCCAGAGGTTTGATAGGAACTCCGAGCTTCTGGGTCCACTTACGTGAAATAAAATTACCAGAAGCACCGGAATCAATAAAGGCTCTGGTTGGCGTGGTCTTACCATCTACCCTGATCAAGACGGGCAGTGTGCATTTTGTGGAGGTTTGTGCGATCTCACCTAGGGGAATACCTCCCACTGACCCTAGGTGCGCCCGTTTCCCGACTTCTGAGGACAATGGGGAGCAATGTGGCCTGGTTTTTTACACAAATAGCAAACCACCCCAGACCTGCGGGGACCGAGTCTGTCTATCTCCATAGGTTCTTCAGGTGGAACCACAGGCCTGGAAAATACCGGAGCTAGCCGACCCCGTCTCCGCTCAGTAGCTTGCTCGAGACGGCGTTCGGACAGACGGCGGTCAATCCTAATGGCCAGATCGATGAGACCACGAAGAGTACCTGGTCTCTCTCTACCTGCCAGCTCGTCCTTGATGGACGGACTTAAGCCGGCGGAGAAAATCGCTAGCAAGGGAGCATCTTGCCATGCCAACTCGGACGCCAGGGTTCGGAAACGGATGGCGTATTGTGAAACCGAGTCCGTTCCCTGGCGTAGCTCCAGAAGACAGGAGCTGGCGGTAACCAGAGGATCAGGTCCCTGAAATACCTCCCTAAAGCAGGACAAAAAGAGAGGTAGGGAGCCCACGCAAGGATCACCTCTCTCCCATAGAGGGGTAGCCCAAGCCAGTGCCTGCCCGGACAAGAGGGATATTATGAATGCCACTTTAGTGTGGTCATCCAAAAAACTGTCCGGGTTCAACTGAAAGTGGATCAGGCACTGACTTAAGAATCCCCGACACTCCTGCTGTTCCCCACGGAAACGTTCGGGCAGAGGTAACTTAGGCGGTCGGTGAATCGCCACGGGAACTTGCGGACATACCGAAGCAGCAGCGGAGTGGGAAGTAGCGGCAGCCTGCTGCTCCACGGCCTGCAAGCGACCGTCTAAGGTGGACAGAAATTCCGTGCTAGACGCCGAGATGGCGGCAGCACGTTGCTCCATCTCCTGCATGCGTTGTTCCCATTGTTTAACGTACGCTGGCCGGTGCCTACTGTTAGGCCAAGGAGCCCTTTTTAAATAAAGAAGTGACTCTGCCCTGAGACAGAGCCACCGGGGATCACTGGACTCAGATCCTGAGTCACCCGAGCAGGGCAACCTAGGAACCAAGCAGCCGGAAAGGCAAGCTCCCGAAGGAGGACAGGGGATGAGCCCCAATGCCCGAAGGGCACGTGTGCACTAGCACTCAATAACTAGCTCCCGAAGGAGGATAGGGGATGAGCCCCAATGCCCGGAAGGCAACTGCGCACAAGCACTCAATGCGCTCAGTCTGGGACCAGCACAGGATACCCAGCTCTCAATCGGACCACGTGTGCCGAGTTCCGCGCCTCCCGGAGGAGGTTGCAGCCCAACACACAATGTGGCCTCCAAACACACACACTGGCGCACACTAGGGTTCCGCGCCTCCCGAAGGAGGTTGCAGCCCAACAAACACAACTCCTGCCTAGACCACAGACTACACCTAGTGTGCAACCAAGGCACCGGCACCTGCTGCCAATACTGAGGGGTTTTTATAGTGAAGCAACCAATTAACAGGGCGGTGCTTCCTGTGCAGGACTGGCGGATGTGACATCATCTGTAGCCTCGAAGTATGGGCACATGATCACCTCCTGGCGGAAGTGACATCACAGGCAGGGTCAAGGTCGGAGCTTATGACCACTTCCTGTGTCTGAACTAAAACAAAGTGTCTTAAAGCGACAGTGTCGTAATTAGACTACAAGCGCGCGCGTGCACGGCGTCGGTGCCCGCGCCTTACATGCTGTACGTTCCTCTATATGATAAATGCTATTTGCTGAAGTGCCAAAAGTCCTTAGTTGTTCATTGCTGACCATTGAAATTAAGTTAATTTAATAAATTAATTCTGATATTTTCTGTTGCGAACCTGACATATTCTGTCCCACACAATGGGGTGATATTGCAGTACAGTTGAGTTATGGACTAATTTTTTGGTAATTTTGATTGTTTTCGATTTTGTTTTACTCATAGTTTTACTAGTTTTAATTATTCAAGAAAGTAAACTATTTTTTTTACTCACTTATATAGTTCTGATATATTTCGCAGCTCCTTACGGACATTATCATTACTTGCTTTCCCCAATGGTACTTACAATCTAAGTTTCCTATCAGAGTGTGAGAGAAAACCAGAGAACCAGGATGAAACTCACGCAAATTCGGGGAGAACATACAAACTTCATGCAGATGTTGTCCTTGGTCGGATTCAAACATAGAACTCCAGTGCTGCAAGGCACTAGTGCTAACCACTGAGCCAACATACTGCTCATTATGAGTAATGGTATAACACCAAGTATTATACCATTATAATATTCAGTGTTGAGTGAATTAAAGTCCACGAAAATGCAATGGCGGTAAAATACAAAAAAAAAATTATACTTACCTCATCCATTTGACCGCGACGAGCCAGCAGCCATTTTGATTGAAGATCACGCACAAAATCCCGTGGCTGATGTTATGATGTCATCACAGGCCGTGCGAGATTTAGCACTAGATCTTCAATCAAGATGGAGGTGGCCAGCTCATTGTGATCAAATGGATGAGGTAACTATGATTTAATTACATTTTTGAAATTTTTTTTACACTGTTATTACTGTCAGATGCCATGATCAGCTATGAAGGTGGCATCTGAGGGGTACAATGACGGGGAGTGGTATAATCGCCGCTCCCTGTCATTGCAACCACTACTTACAAAGAAATGCACTTCATAACAAAGTAATTCATCACAAAGCAAATTTTTTTGTAGAATTCAGTGAAGCAGCCAAATCGAATTTTACAATACTTCGCTCATCAATAAAATATTAATATATGTTTTATCACTATCTGGCAACAAGGGGAAATAGCACTGTGTTGAAATCTCTTAGGATTATGAATGTAGTGGCCAAAGGGTCTGACTCCAAGGTCTGCACTGACTCACAACAAACAGCAGAGAAGCCTCACTCCAGAAAAGCAGACAGCAATATTTTATCCACTATTTTATCGCAGTACATGAAATGCTCAGTGGTCAATTTCAGGGCTTCAAAACTGGAGCATTACGCAGCTGAAACAATCCCTTCTTTTGAACATGGGAGAATAAATTATTTTTTCTAGATTACCATTTCTCTTCTGTTTGTACTTTATCAATGCTTGACAGCTAAGGCTTTTTATCTGTAAGTTGTGAATTGGAGGGCCATATTTTAATTCTTATGGTTTTGGTTGTATACAAAGTATGGCGCTTCCTATAGATTACTTTTTTTTCCTTAAACTTTTCTGTAGGCTCCATTGTTAATGGTATTTTTTTTATATCTTATCAGAACAAGATGTCCAGTTGGCACACAACTATTTTTTGTCTGGGATGCTTTATTCTACTGGTTCAAGGAAGAGCTGCAAAGGAAGACTTTGGAGTTAAATCCTTCCCACCATACATAAGATTACGGCACAAGGTGAGAACATATTTTTCTGTATTTGATCTGTTAAAGAACTGTCACCATTCCTAACGTATCTGCTATAGTAAGTACTTACATTTCCCATGAAATAAAAAAGTGGAACATTTTTATTTAGAACGTTGTGCTGTTCCTCTCTTATTTTTTAATAAGTTGACAATTGGATGTTAACATTCCCCTTATCCAAGGGGCATATCCCTATACAGCTTGACATTGATTAGGAAGTGCTTGACTGCGTAGGGACATGCTCCCAACTGGTAACAACCTGTAGTCAGTTTATTCATACAGATATGACCTTCTCTAGATTCCCACACATAACACATACAGTATATTAAACATTTGCAGCAAGTTAACTGGAAGGACAGCAAGAGGCTCACAGAGATGAACCTCTACACGGACAGATCATCTGACTTGCAGAGTGGCCAGCAGTGATTCATTCTGTAATGCAAGTGCAATTAGATGTCACATCCCAAGTCTAAAGTGGCAAACAGTGTCTGCTCCAACCATCAGAAAGTATTTGCATAACATCAGGCTACAAGCCAGATGTCCACCTACAGGTGTTCCACTAGCACATAACCAGATGGCAAGGGAGGTCTATCCTCTTCAGCGATGAGTCCTGCTTTTTTCTCAGATGCAATAATAGCTGGAGATTGGTCTGGAGAGCACATGGGTAACGCCATGAAGAGGACGTCACAAGGGAACGTCATACAGGTCCTAATTCCAAGATCATGATGTGGGTGGCCTAATGTATGATACTGAGACACCTCTAGTGTTCATTTCAGTACAGTAAAAGCATGGTGTTACATTGATTTGATCCCTTTAAGCACATCTGGGATGTCATTGGTCAGCAATTGCAAAGGGAGCTGCCAGCAGCGGATCTTGATGATTTGTGTGCCGAAGTGCATTCAGCAAAGCAGAACATTCTTCAACCATTAATCACCTCAATGTTGCCCACTTGCCAAGGTGGGCAACATTGAGATGTTTTGAATATCTTGTTTCCTTTTTTCATAATTTGCATATCATTAATATGTCTATTGATCCTGTAATTTCCATAATTCTACTATTTTCTTTCTTGATTTTGCAATTTCAATGTTGAGGAGTGTAGGAGGAATAACAAAGGAATGGCATATCAGAAAGTTCTAAGAAAATGTATTATAGAATTGTTATTACTCTGTTATTTACTAAAATATATATGTCAGAAGTAGTGACATGTTCTCTTTAAATGTTACATTTTACAAAAACAACAGCAAGACTTGACAGTATGGTATCCTACTTACTGTCGCATTGCAGCTACTAAAGTGGCATGTCTGTGTGACAAATTATAACCATAGAGTGGATTTAGCAGAAACAGAGTTTTCTCTGAATTTGATGGGTTGAGTGGGGAGAGAAGGATCAGAAACCACTTCACCCAGACAGTCCATGTTTTGGGCTTTCTATTGAGCCTTAATAAGAGCTAACTCCTTAGATAAACTGTGATCTGTTAATATCATACTTCCAGTTATGTGACGTCAGCCTGTGGGAGTCTAGAGTCTGGTATATACAGATGTGTGTTTTGAAATGGCAGGCAGTAGGCTTTACCCATGGACAGTTAGGGAGCTGTGGTCAGATACCCTAGGATTAATTTGGTATTGATCAGATTTAGTTAATTTTTCAGAATGAAAAGAGAATGAGTGGGTTCACTTGTGGTGTTTCCACCGTGGGTTTGCCATCCCTGAAATCTGTACTGGCTCAGGCTGAAAACCGCTGCTGCAGAAACCACCCAGAAGGGTCTGGTTTAGCAGTAGAATTGCTCTCAGGATCTCAGCAGGTCTTCCGCTGCTTTTCACATTTGATTTTTAAGGGTTGAAAGGCATGGGTAAATCCTGAAACATAAACTGAGACACTACGGATTGAAAACTTACAGAGAAAATCAAGTTTATACTGTAGGTTTTCTCCACAATGTGGATGAGATGTCTTAAAAGCCTCATGCACTTTGCTGGTACTGTACAACGCTGCAGATTTGCCACAAGCAAGTCTAAGGAGGCAATTCTGCTGTGTTTTTGCCACATGCACACCGACCCTACAACTTACTGAGGGCAAGAAATACATATTCTATGTGTTGGTGTAAACCTTTTTGCTGTGAAAATCTGTCCAAATCAGGAGATGGCGAATCCATGGGCTAAATGCAGGGGTGCATCACCAATGAGGCGAGGTGAGGCGATTGCCTCAGGCAGCACCAGGTATGGGCAAGAGGTGGGCAGTGGAAGGGGGATTATCTGTTTCTGCAGTATAGTATTGGGAGGCACAATGGGCACAGTATGTTTCGCTATATTACAACTATATGTTTTATAGCTCTGTATGTAATGTTTTCCAAGTATGTCTTTAACAGTAGGGCTGGAGGGAAGAGGTTAGGTTAAGAAATTGGCATTGGGGGTGATTAGGATGCCATTTCAGTTTATGCCTCAGGCAGCAGAGAGGCTAGATGCACCCCGGGCTAAATGCTCTTGAAAATGTTACACAGGATAAAACCATTGTAGAAATCTTATCTAATCTTAGAAATCATTAGTCACCCTAATGACTACCATTTTCAAAATCATAATGAACTCTAGCCTTTCAGGAAGGATTATAAACTATAAAACATCAATATGTGATATACCGTATAACAGTCAGGAATTATCACAATAAACTGCCATTTTTGTTTAACACAGAAGAAAACATTTAGCTAAGGAATAAATAGGTCACAGTAATATAAAGTGCTTAATTCTATTTATCTCAATTCCATCCAATGCTCGAAGAATAGCTTTGAAGGAAAGAACATTGAAATCTGTGTTTTTTTAAGCCAGGCTGAGTAGCGTGCTGTGCCATAAAATAGTTGCTTGATTACTCAGCATGAATTTTGCTTTTTTTTCTGGTGTGTTGTTTGAGAGCTTTGAGATTTAATATATAATAGTGGTCTCTCAGATACCAGCATATCTGTCAGGAGCTCAGCATACCATATGGCATTCAGTACAAAATATCACAACACGTTCTGACATAATGCATCAAAGTTAGCAAAAGCCTCTACAGTTCTGCAGTGAAAAAAAGAAGTAATGAAAACAAGCCAGAAAACATGAACTACACAACATATTTATATGCCACGTCTAGAAATGCTGTTACTAATAGTCATCATGTTGGCCATACTGAGAGGCTAAGGCTACATGCACATGACAGTGAAAAAAAGACCCATTAAAAACGGACCCAATTATAAAAGGACCCATTCAATTGTATGGGGGGCAATCGGTCAGTGAAAAACGGACAAGATAGTGAATAACCTCATAATGAATAACTCCATAGACTACAATTGGTCTTAAAACGGATGTGTGATGACTTTTAAAAAAAAATCCATCACACGTTCGTTTTTAGCCTAAGGGTACAACTACATGGTGCGGTCGTGGTTGTGGCGACTCCGTGTTGCAGTCATATGGCCACAGCTGCCTCTAATTAAACTAATGAGACCGTACTGTTCGGTGGGTCTGTATTGTTAATACACACTGCTGGAAACACTGCGCCTTTAATACAGCACAGCCATTAACAATACAGACCCACCAAACAGTGCGTTCTCATTAGTTTGATTGGAGGCAGCTGTGGCCAATACAACCATGGAACACTCGACCTCAGCACAACCACCTTGCAACCACAACACCACAGCGCTGTGTGTTCATAGCCTTAGAAACAGAATGGAGTCCCCATATTCATGAGCTCATGGCTCTTCCCGTCCACCTGCCTATGATTGACATTTTTTTTTCCATGTGAATTAGCAGTAGATGAACAAGGAAAGCCAGGAGCTTATGAATATGAGGACTCATTTGGCTTTGGCTGGAGCTGTTCAATACTGGATTTTGGCAAAACGGCTGGGTCAATTAAAGAAAGTGAGCCAGCATTTTGCTAAGGAAATCTGTCACTAGTTTATTCTGCAGCGCTTTACAGACATTAGCATCAAGCTGTCCCCAATGGAGCTCACAATCGAAGGTCCCTATCAGTATGTCTTTGGAGTGTGGGAGGAAACTGGAGAACCCAGCGGAAACCCACGCAAACGCAGGGAGAACATACAAACTCCATGCTGATGTTGTCCTTGAACCTAGGACCTCAGCGCTAACCATCGAGCCAACCATCTCAACGTTTATGACGTATTGCTAGGATTGGTCACAAATGTCAGATAGGTGTAGGTCCCAGCTCTTGCATACGCCCCTCATGTTTCCAGAATGGGGCCCCTGAATAACCCATATAATAATAGTTATAAAAGATCTATAAGACATGAAAAGGAAACACTTGTTTTATTATAAAAAGACTAACCATATGCTCTATCTGATATAAAACTGAGACGGTTTATGTCAACTGGAGGCATTCATTTTTTGTACAGATAAATAATAGTTATTTACATTCTAGTAGCTATCAGTGTATGCATAAATGTTTTTTTATGGAGAGGAAAAGGAGTCAAGATCTAGGGAGGTTAAAGCTTGTACTGGAGATAATCTAAGTGTAAAGTCACATATCTTATATAATAAAACAGCAATTGCCTCCCACAGGAAATGAATCACATTAAACTTTACTCTGAGCTGTACCTAGGCTATGTGACTGATAAATGTGACATCACATGGCCTAGGCTAAGCTACAAGAAGGCACCTATGCCCCCCCTCAATCAGCTGAGGTGTTGGAGCCCTGCAATTCAGATACTGATCAGTTAAAAAAATCTCAGAAAACTCATTTAATTACCAGCATCAATTCCATTTGCTATTAGATAAGCATCTAGCCCTTTTTAAAAGCTGACATAGTATCTGCCATTACTGCCTCTTGGGGTAGGGTATTTCATAGTTTGACTTCTCTAACTTTAAAGAATCCTTTCCTGTCTAAATCACCTTTCCTACACATGTAATACATGTCCCTGGTCCTTTATAGCATATTGGAAAAAAAACAGCGCCAGTTCTTGGTACTGACCACACATGTATTTATACATGAACTGTAAATGAGAACACCTCTAAGGCATTGTTTTGTGAAGCTGACCAAATCTGACCAAGCCACTTGATGTAAGAGAAAGCTTTTGTGCTATCTAGTCACCCCTCTCTGAATCATTTCTATTTCTTCTGTTTCTTCTTAGTATGTGAAGCACAAATTTGATTACATATTTAACATGTGTATTTTTTTTTACCCAATACCAATTCTTTACCCATGCACATATATTGTCCCCTAATTCCTGCATCTGTAACTTCACTACAAGACTATTTTTTGGAACAGAATCAAACAGAAGCTCTGGCCAGTGGCTATCACGCCTACATTTAGATATTGCTGAACTTACCCTCTCCAGTTGACATCACATTTCAGGTATTGAGAACCGTAGAGACCACAATTCCACTTCCTAAGCAATTCAGGATAATCATTTTCCTTCCTTATGGAATCTAGGGTAGTGATTTACTCAGGGTAGTGCATATATGTGCAGTTTATAATGGTCGGTATCAAAGGAAATGACTTGCATATTGCTTCTTGGTGGCAGTGGAGCACAGTAATAACACAAGTGTGAATACTGGTATAGAATACTAGTGCCAATATCATAGAGAGTTAATTTATCAATCAGTTTGTTAGAAAATCCTTTATATGTGTGTTTCAGGTAGGGAAATTAGATTGTAATCCGCACTGGGACAGGAACTGTTGTAAGTTATGAACACTTCTGTACAGTGGACAGGGTTGTTCCACAATAACATATTATAACCTATCTAAAGGATAGATGATATGTGTTTGATTGTAGGGAGTATCACCATGGGGACCCACACTGATAACAAAAATGGGATTGGTGCCCCCTTTGCATGGTGCGATGGTCAATCAGATGCATTGCTAGTAACATAGTAACATAGTTTATAAGGCCGAAAAAAGACATCTGTTCATCCAGTTCGGCCTGTTATGCTACAAGTTGATCCAGAGGAAGGCAAAAAAAACCCTGTGAGGTAGAAGCCAATTTTCCTCACTTTAGGGGAAAAAATTCCTTCCCGACCCCAATCAGGCAAGAATTACTCCCTGGATCAACAACCCATCTCTAGTAACTATAACCTGTAATATTATTATACTACAGAAATACATCCAGACCCCTATTAAACTCTTTTAGTGAACTTACCATCACCACCTCCTCAGGCAGAGAGTTCCATATTCTTACTGCTCTTCCTCCAGGCGCAGGGGATGTCCCCTTGTCACGGTCACAGTCCTTGGGATAAAATGATAATGGGAGAGATCTCTGTATTGACTCCTGATATATTTATACATTGTTATTAGATCTCCCCTCAGTCGTCTTTTTTCTAAAGTGTATAACCCTAATTTTGATAATCTTTCTGGGTACTGTAGTCCACCCATTCCAGTTATGACTTTAGTTGCCCTCCTCTGAACCCTCTCCGGCTCTGCTATGTCTGCCTTGTTCACAGGAGCCCAGAACTGTGCACAGTACTCCATGTGTGGTCTGACTAGTGATTTGTAGAGTGGCAGGACTATGTTCTCATCACAAGCATCTATGCCTCTTTTGATGCAACCCATTATCTTATTGGCCTTGGCAGCAGCTGTCTGACACTGGTTTCTACGTTTTTCCATGTCAGTGTTAACCAGTGTTTTACCATTTAGTATGTACTGGTGACTTGCATTATTTCTTCCTATGTGCATAACCTTAAATTTGTCAGTGTTAAAGCTCATCTGCCACTGCTCTGCCCAAGCCTCCAATCTATCCAGGTCCATCTGTAGCAGTGTACTGTCCTCTTCTGTGTTAATTACTTTACACAGTTTAGTGTCATCTGCAAAAATTGATATTTTACTGTGCAAGCCTTCTACAAGATCATTAATAAATATATTGAAGAGACTAGGGCCCAATACTGACCCCTGTGGTACCCCACTAGTGAGAGTGACCCAATCTGAGTATGTGCCGTTAATAACCACCCTCTGTTTTCTATCACTGAGCCAGTTACTTAACCACATACAGACATTTTCTCCCAGGCCAAGCATTCTCATTTTATATACTAACCTTTTATGTGGTACAGTGTCAAATGCTTTGGAGAAGTCCAAATATACGACATCCATTGATTCGCCGCGGTCCAGTCTAGAACTTATCTCCTTATAGAAACTGATTAAATTAGTTTGACATGACCGATCCCTCATGAAGCCATGCTGATATGGAGTTATTTGCTTATTTTCATTGAGGAACTCCAAGATAGCATCTCTTAGAAAACCTTCAAACAGTTTACCCACGACAGATGTTAAACTTACCGGCCTATAGTTTCCGGGTTCTGTTTTTGGACCCTTTTTGAATATTGGCACCACATTTGCTATGTGCCAATCCTGTGGAACACTCCCTGTCAGTATAGAGTCCTTAAAAATCTGAAATAAGGGTCTGGCTATGACATTACTTAATTCTCTTAGGATACGGGGGTGTACGCCATCCGGTCCTGGCGATTTGTCTATTTTAATCTTTTTAAGACGTCTCTGCACTTCTTCCTGGGTCAGACAGGGCACTTTTAATGGGGAATTTACTTTTATATTCTGCATTTCATCTGATAGTTTATTTTACTCAGTAAATACAGTGGAGAAAAAAATATTTAATAGTTTTGCTTTCTCCTCATCGCTCTCTGCAACTCCCCCTTCAATACTTTGTAAGGGGCGTACACCTTCAGATTTATACTTTTTAGTATTTATATAATTGAAGAACATTTTAGGGTTAGTTTTACTCTCTTTAGCAATTAATCTCTCAGTCTCTAGTTTGACTGCTTTTATTTGTCTTTTACATATTCTATTTTTTTCCTTATAGTTTTTCAATGCATTCCTCGCACCCTCCTGTTTTAGTGATTTAAATGCTTTCTTTTGTCATTTATTGCTTTCTTTACAGCTCTATTTATCCACATTGTTTTTTCTTGTTTCTTAACCTTTTATTCCCATAAGGTATGTACCTCTCACAATTAGATATTAGGATGCTTTTAAAAATATCCCATTTTGTGGCTGTATGGCCTATGACCTTTCTTAGTTGGTTAAATTTAGCTTTTTTGAAGTCTGGTATTTTTGTTCCTCCTTGAAGAAACGCTCTTTTGAATGACAATTTGAAGGTTATTATATTATGGTCACTATTTCCCAGGTGTCCCCCAACCTGCACATCTGTTGTTCTGTCAGGTCTATTGGTTAATACTAAGTCCAGTATGGCCGTCCCTCTAATCGGGTCCTGAACCAGTTGGGAAAGGTAATTGTCTTTGGTTATTTCCAAGAACCTGTTTCCTTTATGAGATTTACAGGTTTCAGTTTCCCAGTCTATATCTGGGTAGTTGAAGTCGCCCATAATAATGACCTCATTATGATTTGCCGCCTCGTCTATTTCGTTTAGAAGTACATTTTCTGTGGATTCTGATAAATTAGGTGGTTTATAATAAATTTCTATTAGTATTCTATTATTGTTTTGGCTCCATTTATTTCTACCCACAAAGACTCCACATCTTCATGTCCCTCACTTAAACCTTCCCGGAGTGTGGGCTTTAGACCGGACTTTACATAAAGGCAGACCCTTCCCCCTCTCCGGTGTTGGCGATCCTTTCTAAACAGACCGTAACCCTGTATGTTAACTGCCCAGTCATAGCTATCATCCAGCATCATCCACTGTCACCTCACTTACTCCCACTATGTCATAGTCCTCCTCACACATCACCAATTCCAGTTCACCAATTTTATTAGTCAGGCTTCTGGCATTAGTGTACATACAATTAAAAGGTCTATGTATATTTTTTACCCCACTTTTTAAATTACTGTTACCTGTGAAGTGAATATCCGGGGTTTTGGGGTAACTTTGGTTGTTGTTTTGCCCAGTCTTCTCCTTACATTCCTCACTAACCCCAGCCCCCACTAACCCCCCACTGTCACCTCATATGGCCCACTCTCTATCTACACTATATACCCCTTATTAGTATGACCCACCACTATCCCCCCAGATCTTAGTTTAAAAGCTCCTCCAGCCGTCTAACCATTTTTCCCCCAGGGCAGTTGCACCCTCCCCATTAAGGTGCAGCCCGTCCCTACTGTAGAATCTGTAGCCGACAGAGAAGTCGGACCAGTTCTCCATGAACCCAAACCCTTCCTTCCTGCACCAGCCTCTGAGCCACTTATTTAGAATAATCATTTTTATTAGGATTAAGGAGGCTCAATACAAAGTAAAAGCAATCACAGTTAGGTCTTGCATTACAATCCAACAAGTACATTGATTGAGATAACATATGTAAATACATACATTGCGTATAATACAAAATAAAATGTGACTCATCTCAAGGTTGTGTCTGACATTTTGTTTCAATGGCCTCAAAGGTATAAAACCCAACGAGAGGTTGGGAACGACTGTTCTGACAGCAAAAAAAAGACATTGATAAGCAAAGGAAAACTAAAACCAACATATTAAAGGAGCAGTTTTGAACAATAAACAGGATTCATCCAGACAGTGCCTCAATATCACATTCAAGTGGAAGCGGGATTTGTGCTTACATTCTATGATGTACTGTTCATGAGGTATATAGGGGATTTTGTAGCCAAAGGGCCCATGTTATATCTCTTTTTGATGGTGATAGGATTGAGGGTGGCAGATATTTCTCATGTCTGCATGTGGTATTGATCAGGTGTATCACTTCATCTATGTTAGGAGGATCAGTCGACTTCCAGTGTCTAATGACTACTAGCTTAGCCCTTAGTAGGATATGTACCACCAGATTCATACAGGACCTCTGCAGTTTGTGAATACCAATAAACAGAAGTGCCAATTCTGGAGATGGAGAGACCGTTGTCGAGGTAATATTAGATATTAAGGCAAAAATTCTTTGCCAATATTGTGCTAATTTTGGACAAGACCACAGAATGTGATACAGAGTTCCAATGCGACCACAGTCCCTCCAACAGCAGGTGGAGACTCCTGGGTATATGGGACTCAGTCTGTCAGGTGTGTAGTACAATCTTAGAAGGGTTTTGACACCCGCCTCATAATGGGTCACACATTTAAAGTTAGAAGTGAGGAAGCTAATAGCTTTAGTCCATTCTTCATCGGGAAAAGAATAGTGTAACTCTGTTTCCCAGGCTAGAATAGGTTTGGTCTTTTGAAAAACAGCTTTACCGTCTAGTAGATCATATATAAATCTTGTGGCTCTGAGTTTATGGAGGGCAGAGTTGTGACACAAGTTAATTATATGTGTATTCACTTTCGGGGTAGACTTTACAAGTGTGGTGAGATAATGTTTAATCCTGAAGTAAGTAAATATTTTCTTATTAGAAATATGGAAGGATTCTTGTATAGAGGAAAACGGTATGATCAAACAAGGTGAGTGATGCTATCAACACCACAAGCACGCCACACAGATAAATCTAAGTCTTCAATGTTATGTTCCAGAACGGAAATTGAAGCATATTTGTAGAAAGTAGAATGTAGTGTGCCATGGGACTCATGAAAGAATGTCCATAGTTTAATAGCATGGGTTACAGTAAGTAGTGGGAATTTTGATGGTATATGGCCCCATAGCAAACTGACCAGGTAGTCCCTCAGGGATCCCTGTGTGACAGAGGATAGTTCAATTGGTAACCATGACTTGTGTGGTGGATTGAGCCACCAATCCCTGAGGAAGGACAAGCTAATAGCTCTATAGTAATCCTTAATGGATGGAAGGCCCAAACCTCCCGTCGTGCGTCTCTTAGTTAGTAATTGCGTAGCTATTCAGGGTCTGCCCTCCTGCCACAGATAGTTATTGACAAGGGTTTGCTCTTTCTGGAAGAAGGATCCTGGTATGGAAATAGGGAGGGCCCTGAACAAGTATATAAGTTTAGGTAAGGTCATCATTTGAAATGAGGCTAACCTTCCTATCCATGACACGTCCTTCATAGCGAAACTATGGAAGTCGTGAGCTAGTATAGAAAGGAAGGGCTCAACATTTTGTTTATATAAGAGAGAGCAAGGATATGTCAGTTTAACACCCAGATATTTCAGTTCTGATGATTGCCAGTCTAAGGGGTATTTGGCTTTCAGATGGTGCAATTCAGCAGGAGAGAAATTGATAGGAAGGGCTTGAGATTTCAACTTGTTGACCTTATAGTAAGACAGTTTGCCAAAATGTGATATTAGCTCTAAAGCTTTACCAAGTGAGGAGGACGGGTTAGTTAAAGTCAATATAATGTCATCAGCATAGAGCGATATAGTATGTGTGGAAGAGTTCACTGTAAGGCCAAAGATATCCTCTGCGAGTCTAATATGTTGAGCCAAAGGCTCCAAAGCCAGGATAAATAATAGAGGTGATAATGGACAGCCTCGGCGAGATCCATTGGTTATTGGGAAACTGGCAGAGAGTATTCCATTTACAAAGACTTTAGCATTGGGAGTGGAATACAAGCTACTTATTGCTTCAACAATGGGACCCTGGAAACCCATGGCCTCTAGAACCGAGAAGGCATAAGGCCAGTGTAATCTGTCAAATGCCTTCTGGCGTCCAGAGAAACTGCCAGGAGAGGCAGACAGTTAGATTCTGCATAATTAATTATATCCACAACTCTGCGGGTATTATCTGAGGCCAAACGGCCTTTCACAAAACCAGTTTGGTCAGCATGTATAAGGGAAGAAAGAATAGGAGACAATCTAGATGCAATCAATTTGGCAAAGAGATTTATATCCGAATTTAACAGGGAGATAGGCCTAAAATTTTGAGGGGTATCACTAGGTTTACCTGGTTTGGGGGGGGGGTGATAATCAGGGCCTGGAGCATTTCATTTGGGAAGGGGCTTCCTGAAAAGCACTCCTGGAAAACATGCAGTAGGTAGGGAGAATAAGGGTGTTGCTAAACTGTTTGTAATATTCATTTGATAGGCCATCCGGGCCCGGGGTTTTCCCCTGTGGTAGTGATGAGATCAATGTTTTTATTTCTAATTCAGTTAAAGGAGCATTTAGAGTGTCTAATTGGGAGGGAGTCAGGGAAGGGAGTGATGCTTGTGAAAGAAATTCTGAGACTAATTTTGAATAATCATTTGGCAAAGGAGTGGAATCTTTAAGATTATATAGTTTCTCATAGTAGAGCCTGAATTGTTCAGCTATATCTCTAGGGTCTTGTAGTTTAGCTTGAGTCTGTGGGTGTAACAGGTATGGGATTCTGGATTTAGCCTGGTGTGTTTTAAGTTGTCTCGCCAGCAGACGACCAGCTTTGTTACCTTGGGCATAGTGTTTGGATTTTAAACTGGAGAGGCCCTTCTCATAATCCTGCAAAAACACAGAGCGCAATTTTTCCCTTACTCTTCTGAGTTCCTCAGAAATAGCAGAGGAGGATTTCTGCTTATTTATCTTTTCCAATTTAGTAATTTCAGCTAGTAGCGAGGAAGTTGTTTTTTCCCTCTTTTTTTCTCTCAACATGGTTAAGTCTTATAAAAACACCTCTAATATAAGCCTTGTGCGCTTGCCAGATCACAAAAGGATTGTCTACAGACTTGTCATTAAAATGGAAATATTCTTGTAGGGCTGATTGTATTTCTGGTTGATACTGAGAGTGAGTGAGCAAAAAAGTATTATTCCTCCAAATAGGGGCAATATGTGATTGGTAACGGTCATCTAAAGTTATAGAGACAGGAGCGTGATCGGAGCCTGTGATGATACCTATATAGAAGATACAGTATGGAACAAGGTGGCTTGATCTACTAAAAATAGGTCTATTCGAGAGTATGATTGGTGAACCGGAGAGAAAAAGGAATAGTCTTTCTCTTGGCCATGTTGTACTCTCCATAGGTCATAAAGGCCTTCAGATTGTAAAAGAGTAGACAGGCCGCTCAGGGGACGCCTAGCAAGATTGGTGGTATCTAGAGATGAGTCAACTACAGAGTTAAAGTCTCCACATAATAACAGCTTACCTTTTCTTTGCTGGTTGACCAATCTCATCACTTTATGTAAAAAAGAAAGCTGGTGCTTGTTTGGGGCATACAAGGTAACTAGTGTATATAGTACATTATTAATGGAACAAATTAGGATGATATAACAGCCATTAGTGTCTATAGTTTTGGAAATAAGGGA
Source organism: Rhinella marina (assembly GCA_900303285.1). Taxonomy (NCBI): domain Eukaryota; kingdom Metazoa; phylum Chordata; class Amphibia; order Anura; family Bufonidae; genus Rhinella; species Rhinella marina. The sequence continues at coordinate 49,174 of ONZH01014227.1, forward strand.
AAAGGCGACAGAATTTTTGACAGCAATAAACACACCCCTTGCCTTCTTAGAATGATGGGAATGGATGATGGTAGGGAATAACCGATGTTTCACTCTATGAGCGTCTCCCTGAAGGAGATGGGATTCTTGGATGCAGAGGACATCAGCTTTATGCGCTATTGCTTCCTTCCATATAAACGCCCTTTTTTGTGGACAATTCAACCCTTTGGCATTTAAGGATATAATCTTAATCCCCATGATTTAAGTTGGAACTGCATATCGTAAGTGAGGAACACTGCCATGTAGAGTCAACTAGCTGCTCCGCTAAACAAGAAACTATTAACATGCACATACATGGAAACCAAATAAGAAAAAACATAATAAGCATAACGGATTACACTGCTTACTGAGAGGTAGGGCAAAAGTCCTGTGAGAAGACTGAAAGCACTGTAGATATAGACAAGTACGTAGTGTTAACACCACGATGAGTGTTCGGCACCTGCAAAATATAAAGAAAACAAGAAAAAGAAAAGAACCAGACCTCCTAACATAAGGCAATATTGGTCAATGCCAGCTGGATCATGACCCGTCCCTTTTGAATTGGTCTAGCTAAATGGAAGTGCTAGACACTAGGAAATAACCAAGAAAAGGTAGGTATGATGGAGACTGTACAAGGTGTATCAAGTCTTTTGCTGCCTTCTTGGTGACACTTGTTTCCATTCTTGTGGAACTGAAGGGATGTTTGAAGAAAAAACGGATTCAGTAGTAAGTAGCGGGACCTTCCAGTCTTGAAGTAGAGCTTTGCCTTCTTCTAGGTTATGGATCACATGAAGTTGTCCCTCTTTGGAAATGAGGAGTTTTAAAGGGAATCCCCAACGATATGCAATGTTGCTTTTCCGTAGCGATAAGGTGATTGGCAGAAGAGAGCGTCTTTGTCTCAAGGACATTGCAGACAGATCAGTAAATATTTTTACCGTTTGGAACGGGGAAGGTAGAGCACCAAGTTTTCTTGCAGAGGCCATGATTGCTTCTTTAATGTGGAAAAAATGGACTCTAGCAAGAGTGTCTCTTGGAGTATCAGGGCTTAGATGTTTAGGCCGTGGGACCCTTTGGGCCCTATCAATTATCATATCATTCTCAGATAAATCAGGCATGAGGATTTTGAAGAGCCTATGAATGTAGGGAATGAGATCAGAAGAAAGGACATCTTCAGGGATGCCATGCAGTTTGATGTTGTTTCTGCGGGAACGGTCCTCAAAGTCCGCCATCTTCTTTTTTATAGCTTCGATCTCATCTGCCATCTCGTTATGGGCGTCTATTACTGTGTTTTGTGAGACCGCAAATTCACCCATTTTTGTCTCATTATGAACAATCCTGTCCTCCATTTCTTGTATCCTAGTAGAGACAGGTTGAAGTAAACTAGCAAAGTCATGTTGCAGGGATGATTTAAGCGCCATTAACATGTGCTTCATAGTGGCCTCCGTAGGTGGATTGTTAGAGGTAGGAAAACTTAGAAAAGAATCCGAGTGGGGATCAAAATCCCCCTGGCCTACTAAGGAGTCACTGACCTGAGTAGTGATAGCCGTGTCCAAACGGGGTTTCTGCTTTTTAGGGCTAGAAGAAGGAGACGCGGCGGTCTGCAGCTCTGCAGCGCCATGATGGATTTCTTCCCACACTGGCGGTGAAGGCCGCACTTCTCCTAGAGTTGGAGGGAAGGAGGGAAAAGATTGATCCGAAGAAGGGGACTCCAGTCTTGGTGGAGGTGAAGGGGAACTCGGAGAGTATGCAGGCGACATACCAGGTAATGGAGCGGGAGACGCCGCTACAGAGCGGGAGTCGGTGCCATCTTTGTTTTTCCCTTTCTCAAAGTAATTGTCCAAGTTTGCGCTATTAATCCGCGGCATCGACCTCTTGTTCTTCCCCATGGTGGGTTGTGGAGTTAGGGAACAGGTTGATGCGGGATAAACTTGCCAAAGTGGAGGTCTTTGATGCAGGAGCTCCACACTAACGCGGCCATCACTCTCGGCAGCCAAGCCACGCCCCCTCTGAGCCACTTATTTAACTCCCTAAGCTCCCGTTGTCTCTCTAGTGACGCTCATGGCACTGGTAGTATTTCTGAAAACACTACCTTGGAGGTCCTGGACTTGAGCTTCTCTCCTAGTTCCCTAAAATCATTTTTAAGGACCTTCCATCTCCCCCTGACTTTGTAATTGGTGCCAATGTGTACCATGACCTCCGGGTCTTCCCCAGCCTCACCCAGCAATTTGTCAATCCGATCCGAGATATGCTGAACCCGAGACAACACACTGTTCGGCATTCACGGTTTCGGCGACTGATGACCCTGTCTGTTCACCTAATAATAGAGTCCCCTACCACCAGCATCTGTCTGTCCTTTGCTGCTCTCCTTTTCACATCCTTCCTGCAGCGGTCATCCTCCTGGTTTCTAGGAGAAACGGCCTGCTGCAGTGTCGCTGGTCCTGGCCTTTCATCCCTAATATCAGCCAAACAGGCATATTTACTAGGGCGTTCCAGCTCAGTACTAGCCTCCCTGGCACTTTTCCCCCTACCCCTTCTTACTACATTAACCCAACTGCTGACCTGATAGTCCTGCTCTTGCCCTTCTCCTCCCACCTCCTCTTCACTGGCCCCAGCCAGTGCCTGCACTGTGAGGTCTAAGCCTCTCTTCAGGTATTTGATGACCCTAAGTATGTCAAGCTGCTTATTTAGATCCAAGATCTGGGCTTCCAAATATGCAACGTGATTGCATCTAGTGCAAATGTATTCACCCTCAAATGGCTCTTCAAGGCATGCATACATTGCACAGGACACACACTTAGTAGCATTGCTGCTCTGTTTATTCTCTGTGGTACTCGGCTATCTCCAGCAGTCTCATAAAGAATCAATGAAGCAGCAGCATCCATGCTCGACTGTTTCTCCATTCTAATGGAGAACTCGGGACCACCATTCATCCTGTGGTAGTATAATAAGTTGTTATAGTGGGACAACCCCTTTAATAAATACAAATGAATGTGTGGCCATTTAAAAAGTTCACAGTATACTTATTATTGGTGCATATACATAAAAAAAAAAAAATGATTGCAGATGCTGATTTGGATTTCCAGACACTATGGAACACATACAGTATGTCATTCCTTTTACACCAGTTTTCTGGCATCAAAAAGTTGAAAAGATTTTCCCAAATCACTTCTTGTGCAAAAACATGTAACTTTTTGCAGGATTTGCTCCACACTTGCTGGGATTTTATAGGTCCACTATGGTTTGAAAGAGAAACTGAACACTGTGTGAGTTCATGCTATGAGAAAGAAAAAATATGTTTCAATGGAACACATAAGTGATCTGTTTATAGATCTGTTTCTATTTTATTTGGCAACTTAGATATTATTTAAGGTTTCTGTCAGATCTTTTAAAGGGATTTGTACCTATGAAACTGGCTGACCTGTTACATGTGCACTTGGCTGTTGAAGACATCTGTGTTGGTTCCATGTTCATATATGTCCACATTGCTGAGAAAAATGATGTTTTATTATATGCAAATGAGCCTCTAGGAGCAACAGGAGCATTGCCTTTACACTTAGAGGCTCTGACCTCTCTGCAATTGCCGCGCCTTCTGCACATTGATTGATAGGACCAGGCAATAAAAACATAATTACACCTGGCCCTGTCAATAAAAGTGCACAGCAGTTGCTCCATTGCTCCTGGAGGCTCATTTGCATATATTATTGTGTCATTGTTTTGAGTAATGCGGACACATATGAACATGGGACCAACACAGATGTCTTCAGCTGCCAAGTGCACATGTAACAGATCATCCAGTTTCATAGGTACAAATCTGCTGACAGATGCCCTTTTATTAAATGGCTGTTCGGCCATACTATATTTGTGGTGCATAAATTATTAGAAAAACATATTTGTCTTTATTTAGTGGCTCGTTATTGGATAGGAGGCAAAGCCATGTTTTCCTCTCAAGAGGTTTTTATTTCTATAAGAATCGTTATTCTTTTATGATGACTGCTTATTACTATTAATACGATCACTGGATTTCCTTATGGGAGCCTAATGTTAAGCAACAGAGCTCTGAATCTAAGACGACTAAATGATAAAGAATATCAGTTTTTCTGAGAATGGGAAATCATCTTTGCAAATAAAACAGAGGCCAGGGAAACCGTTATGTTAATGTGTGATGAATAAGTATGCCACTGCATGCCTAAAGCTGTAACATGGCAATAATCCTCAAATCTAATATATTCAGAGCAAATATTTTCACTTGTAAGGTTCCTTAAATACAGCACATTCTATGTATTTTATGTCACTCAGTAGCTATCATTTAAATTACAGCTGATCTAAGGAATTTTCACTGTAATCAAATATTATCCACGTATTACGGAAGCAAGTGGCATAAAGAACAGCACTTTTTTTTCTCAGTGATTTCAAGGTACAGTTAACAATTGCTCTAAGCAGTAGTAGCTGTTGAAAGGAATATTCTAAACTGTGGTGACATCTGTATCTAAAGTTATTGACTGTAATCAGAATTCTACATTTGAGTGGGATAAATTAGAGCCGACTTCAGAACAATCTCAACTGGAAAATTAGCACAATAGAACTTTGTAAAAAATGCTCATAACATTAAGACTACATTCAACTTTTTGCAAGCAAGAAAATAGTAGCGTAGTAACAAACAGATGTAGCTGAGCTAATATTGACTCTGATAACACATGTCACAGTGATATCTTGTGACAAAAGCCAGTGAAATACATTGAAATAGTCAATTAACCTTTTTTTTTTACCATTATTTACTTAATGGGTTAAAGAGGTTATCCCATGACTACTGTAAAAAATGAAAATCAGACATCATAGAGTACACGACACCCTCTTTCTAACAAAGCTAGAACCAGCCCTGTACCTTAGATGGATCCAGAGTTCTCCCCATTCATTGCTCTGCTAGATTTATATCAAGCTGAAAGCTCAAGGGGAGTGTATTTTCTGCTGCAGCTAAGGGGGCATGTCCATGTCCCTATCACAGCTAAGGGGGCTCTCCCTATCACAGCTCAGGAGGCGGTTGAAAGACGAAAATGAGCATGTGCGGCCTTTTCACTGAGCAGGTCAAAGAAATAAGAAAAAAACAAACAGCAGGTGGCACTATACAGGTACATTTTATTGGATAACTCACTGGCTATGCTACATTTTTGATTACATGCAATTACAAAAGTATTCAGATCCAGGTGCTGGTTTGAAAAGTGTACAATATTGTTCGTGGGACAATCCCTTTAACCATCATGTTAAGCTTGGCTGCATCTGTACACTCTTCAGCATTGAAATTGCAGCACCAGAAAGGAAAAGTCTCAGAACTATGGAAATCACAGCATCAATAGACATGTTAATGATATGCAAATTAAAAAAAATGGAAATAAAAAAGATATTCATAACATCTCAATTTAATCAATATCGGTATGACAGTCATGCACTAACATGCCTTAGAATCAATGAGGTTATTAATGGTTGTCTGAGGACTGGGACATGCAAATCATCAATATCCAATTCTAGCAGATCCCTTTGTAATTACCAGCCAATAATTTCCCAGATATGCTCAGTGGGACACAAATCTGCAGGTGTTGCAGGCCATAGTTGCATTTTTAGCCATTCAGGCTGCTCACAGCAGAACGAACGACCTGGTGTTGTCCTGTTGAGAAATGGCCCCTGAGGCACTTTTGAGAAATAACTCTACCACTGGTTCCATGACCAAATCAATGTAATGCCAAACTGTTAGTGTACCTGCAATGAAGACTATAGGGGTCCATTTACCATACATTGTACCACCCCATACCATAATCCTGGGAGTAGAACCAGTGTAATGTTCCCTTGGAAAGCGCTCTGTATGGCTTTGCTCACATGGTCTCCAGACCAATGTCTGACCATCATTGCATAAAAATAGTATGAAAAAAATAATAATACTTACCTGATCCATTTGCTCATGATGGGCTGGCCGCCACCATCTTGCTTGAAGATCTCAGCCAAAACCCCATGCGTGATGACGTATGACATGATAATTTCATCTTAGGCTGCGTGAGATTACGCGCCAGACCTTCAAGCAAGATGGTGGCAGCCGACCCATTGCGAGCAAATGGATCAGGTAAATATTATTATTATTTTTTTTTTATTTTACACTCTGTTATTATCAGATGCCACAATCATGTATGAACATAGCATATGAGGGATACAATCACGGGGAGCTGTGCAATTGCAGAGGATCCAGCACAGTTGAATAAAATTCAAGAGCCTTTATTAGAAAAATCCAGGTACACGAATGGACATACGACACTCCATTTAGCTGTATTGACGTGTTACGGATGATATCACATCCTTAGTCATAACTCTTCCCGGAGCTGTGCAATCGCTGCTCCCTGTCATTGCACTCACTACTTACAAAGAAACGGTCTTCGTGATAAACTAATTTGTGACAAAGCAGATTTTATGTAAACTTGCGTGCGGATGCAATGCGTGATTCGTGCAGACCCATTCACTTCAATGGGGCCAGGGCTGTGTGAAAAAAGCAGATATAGAACATGCTGCGATTTTCACGCACTGAATGGGTCAGGATTCAGTGTGGGTGCAATGCTGTAAAGTCACCATTAATAAAACAAAATTGCTTTGCTGTTTGCATTCGGCTACAGTATATTAGCATACTACTCAGTACCACTTATTTCCTGAAATTTGCCTAATAGTAACCTTCATTTATGACAAGTATTCTGTTAGATATAATTGGATTACCAGGGTCAGGGTTGTTTTTAGAAAAAAGAAAATGTCGAGTCTCAAATGCTGAAATATTGTATCTCCCAGGGGCTTCGCTAAGGTCTTAAAGATGACCTGTCACCATGTCTGTTTTAATAGCTTCATCTGTTCCCCATGTGATAACAATTCTGAAACATCTATTCTTATGGCTCTATGATGAGCCATTCCTTTATTTTTTTTCTACCAGAAGTCATGAATGAATTGCTAGCAGTCTGCAGTAAGAGTACAGAGGGGTGGTAACCAGTTGGAGTGTGTCCCAGCACTTTCTGACAATTGGATAGAGTGAGTCTTTTAACCCCTTAATGACCGGGCCATTTTGCACCTTCGTGACCAGACTGATTTTTGCTAATCTGACATGTGTCAGTTTATGTGGTAATAACTTTGGAACGCTTTTACTTATCCAGGCCATTCTGAGATTGTTTTCTCGTCACATATTGTGCTTCACGACAGTAGTAAATTTGTGGCAAAATATTTCATTTTTATTTATAAAAAAATAGCAAATTTACAAAAAATTTGGAAAAATTAGCAAATTTCCAAATTTCAATTTCTCTACTTTAAAAATAAATAGTAATACCTCCAAAAATAGTTATTATTTTACATTCCCCATATGTCTACTTTATGTTGGCATCATTTTCTAAATGTCATTTTACTTTTTTAGGACGTTAGAGGGCTTAGAAGTTTAGAAGCCATTTTTCACATTTTCACCAAATTTTCCAAAACCATTTTTTTTAAGCACCAGTTCAGATGTAAAGTGATTTTGAGGGGCTTACATAATGAAACCCCCCATAAATGACCCCATTTTAGAAACTACACCCCTCAAATTATAAAAAAACTGCTGTTACAAACTTTGTTAACCCTTGAGGTGTTCCACAAGAATTAAAGGAAAATGGAGGTGAAATTTCAAAATTTCACTTTTTTTGGTAGATTATTCATGTTAATAATTTTTTTCTTGCAACACAGCAAGGGTTAACAGCAAACTAAACCTCAATATATATTGCTCTGATTCTGCAGTTTACAGAAATACCCCATATGTGGTGGTAAACGTTTCTATGGGTTTGTGGCAGTGGTCAGAAGGGAAGGAGCGCCATACGGATTTTGGAGGCAGATTTTGCTAAAATAGTTTGTAGGCACCATTTTGTAATTGAGAGACCCTGACGTACCCCTACAGTGGAAACCCTCAAAAAGTGACCCCATTTTGGAAACTACACCCTTCAACGAATATATTAAGGGGGGTACTGTCCACTTTGACCCCCTAAGCGTTTTACGGAATTTGGAAACACTTGGCTATGAAAATGAAAAGTTTCATTTCTTCCAATAAAATGTTGCTATAGCCCCAATTTTTTTTATTTGCATAAGGGGTAACAGGAGAAAAGCACCCCATAATATGTTACCCATTTTCTCCTGAATACGGCAACACCCCATATGTGGTGGTAAACTGCTGTGGGGGCACATGGCAGGACTCAGAACAGAAGGAGTGCCATATGGATTTTACAACACAGATTTTGATGGATTGGTTTGCGGGAGCCATTGATTTTTATTTTTTTGAGCTATTGTCTTATGTAGGGGCTCATTATTTGCAGGATGAGGTGAGGTTTTCATTGGTACCATTTTGGGGTAAATACGCCTTTTTGATCGCTTGGTATTACTCTTTTTGTGAGTCAAGGTGAAAAAAATAGCTGTTTTGGCATAGTTTTTTTTAGCATTTTTTTTACAGCATTCACCTGAGGGGGCAAGTCATGTGATATTTTTATAGAGCAGGTTTTTACGAACGCGGCGATACCCAATATGTCTAACATTTTTATTATTGTTAAGTTTTACACATTAGATGCATTTTAGAACAGAATTAAATCTTGTTTATGTGTTGCCATTTTCAGAGAGCCATATTTTTTTTATTTTTCGGGCGATTGTCTCAGGTAGGGTATCATTGTTTGCGGGACAAGATTACGGTTTGATTGGTACCAATTTGGGTTAAATACACCTTTTTGATCGCCTGCTATTACACTTTTTGTGAGGGAAGAGGGAAAAAAATGGCTATTTTGGCATAGTTTTTTATTTATTTTTTTTACAGCATTCGCCTGGGGGGCCATCTCATGTAATATTTTTATAGAGCAGGTTGTTACGGACGTGGCGATACCCAATATGTCTAACATTTTTATTTTTGGAAAGTTTTACACATTAGATGCATTTGTGAACAGAATAAAATCTTTTTTTTGTGTTGCTATTTTCTGAGAGCCATATTTTTTTTATTTTTCAGGCGATTGTCTTAGTTAGGGTCTCATTTTTTGCGGGACAAGAGTATGGTTTGATTGGTACCATTTTGGGGTACATACGCTTTTTTGATCGCCTGCTATTACACTTTTTGTAAGGGAAGGTGACCAAAAAATGTCTGTTTTGGCACAAGCAAGTGCGGATGCAATGCGTTTTTCACTGATGGTTGCTTAGAGATGTTGTTTGTAAACATTCAGTTTTTTTTCACGCGCGTGAAAAACGCATCAAAACGCATTGCACCCGCGCGGAAAAAACGGAACAACTAAACGCAATCGCAGACAAAACTGACTGAACTTGCTTGCAGAATGGTGCGAGTTTTCCTGAACGCATCCTGAACGCATCCGGACCGAATCCGCAACGCTCGTGTGAAAGAGGCCTAACAGTGGTAGCTTCCCATGTACAGAAGATAATGATGTCAAAGCTTGGAATGCCAGTTTTCAAACAATACAACTATATCTGCTACCAAACCAGAGATATGAGCAGTTTCAGAGCTTCAGTCTGGAGGAGGAGGGGGAGCAGTTGCAGAGCTGACAGCCTGCAGGAGGAAGTGAAAAATAGTAAAAATATATAGAAACATTAACTTATCATCATTATACATCATTATACTCACCTACACCGTGAATGCTGTAAATTAATTCTACAAAATTATGTTAAAATTGTTTTTTCCTCCCCAAAAATCTTTCCCCAAAAATAAAATACAAGTTATGTAATACACTATATATACCCCAAAATGTTTTTTTTTTTAAACCTACAACTAATCCCGCAAAATAAAAAAATAATTTAGAAGAAAAAATTAAAAAGTTATAACTGCTGAAACACAAAGGGGAAAATTATTATTGGTCCTTAACCCCTTCAACCCCTGGCCTGTTTTCACCTTCCTGCCCAAGCCATTTTGTGCTAATCGGACATGTGTCACTTTATGTTGTAATAACTTTGGAACGCTTTTACTTATCCAAGCAATTCTGTTTTCTCGTCACATATTGTGCTTCACGACAGTAGTAAATTTGTGGCAAAATATTTCATTTTTATTTATTAAAAAATACCAAATTTAGCAAAAATTTGGAAAAATTTGCAAATTTCCAAAATTCAAATTCTCTAATTTCAAAATACATAGTAATACCTCCAAAAATAGTTCTTATTTTACATTCCCCATATGTCTACTTTATGTTGGCATCATTTTATAAATGTCATTTTAGTTTTTTAGCACCTAAGAAAGCTTAGAAGTTTAGAAGCCATTTTTCAAATTTTCAACAAAATTTCCAAAACCATTTTTTTAAGCACCAATTCAGATATAAAGTGATTTTGAGGGGCTTACGGCTTACGTAATGGAAACCACCCATAAATGACCCCATTTTAGACACCCCCTCAATTTATTCAAAACTGACGTTACAAACTTTGTTAACCCTTTAGGTGTTCTACAAGAATTAAAGGAAAATGGAGGCGAAATTTCAAAATTTCATTTTTATGCAGATTTTTCATGTAAATCATTTTTTTCTTGCAACACAGCAAGGGTTAACAGCAAACTAAACCTCAATATACATTGCTCTGATTCTGAAGTTTACAGAAATACCCCATATGTGCTGGTAAACGTCTCTATGGGTTTGTGGCAGTGGTCAGAAGGAAAGGAGCGCCATAAGGATTTTGGAGGCAGATTTTGCTAGAATGGTATTAGGCAACATTTTGTAATTGAGAGACCCTGACGTACCCCTAGAGTGGAAACCCTCAAAAAGTTACCCCATTTTGGAAACTACACCCTTCAAAGAATATATTAAGGGGGTTTGACCCCCTAAGCGTTTTACGGAATTTGGAAACACTTGGCTGTGAAAATGAAACGTTTCATTTCTTCCAATAAAATGTTGTTTTAGCCCGAAATTTTTCATTTTCACAAGGGGTAACACGAGAAAAGCACCCCATAATTTGTTACCAATTTTCTCCTAAATACGGCAACACCCACATATGTGGTGGTAAACTGCTGTGGGGGCACATGGCAGGACTCAGAACAGAAGGAGCGCCATATGGATTTTGTAACACAGATTTTGATGGATTGGTTTGCAGGAGCCAGTTTTTTTTGTTTTTTTTGAGTTATTGTCTTATGTGGGGACTCATTTTTTGCAGGATGTGGTGATGTTTTTAATGGTACCATGTTGGGGTACGTAAGACTTTTTGATAGCTTGGTATTACACTTTTTGTGAGTCAAGGTGAAAAAAATAGCTGTTTTGGCATAGTTTTTTTTTTTTTTTTACATTTTTTTTTACAGCATTCACCAGAAGGGGAAAATCATGTGATATTTTTATAGAGCAGGTTGTTACAGATGTGGCGATACCCAATATGTCTAAAATTTTTATTTTTGTTAAGTTTTACACAGTAAATGATTTTTTGAACAGAATTAAATCTTGTTTTTATGTTGCCATTTTCTAACTGTCCTATTTTTTTAAATGTTTCTGCCGATTGTCTTAAGTAGGGTCTTATTTTTTGCGGGACGAGATGCCAGTTTGATTGGTACCATTTTGGGTTAAATACGTGTTTCGCTGATAAGAGCAAGACTTCAGGTTCGGATACTCTTTAAAGAGAGACTCTTAACTGAACTACAGCTACACTTCAAAGTAAGGTTTCTAATATGATTTTATTAAATATAATAAGTAGTGTATACATATAGTGATATAATGTCCTTCTTTTGCACTTATCTATACACAAAGGATAAAGAACATAATACACAATTATATCAACACTTCATCTGGAGTCCTGACTACATCCAGAATGAAGGTACATACATCACCGATTGAGTTATCATCATCTGACAGCGACATCAGCTGGGAAGCCCTTTCAGCGAAAGCAGTCAGAGTCTCGATCGGGAAAACACTGGTCCCTACACGAGGCGTCCCCCCGTAGGATGAGCTTCTGACTTATTTCCTGAAGGGTTACAGCTATATACCAATTAAACAAAGAGCTCCATTCCCTAGTGGAACGTAGCCAGCACATGCGCTGTATAATTGTCACTGTGTAGGTGTTGTTCATCTGCTCTCACCGCAGACCTTGGAGCGGCCAGTTCCCAGGTCCGCAGCGAGTCAGAATCCCAAAACAACCTTGAGAAAATATGTAGACAAAACCTTACTCCGTGCACCTGCATTCACAGGTCTTTAATCAACACTTTAACTGAACAAATACAAAATGGAATTCAAATGATCAGAAACTTCATCTTCACACTTTAATATGCCTTTTTGATCACCTGCTATTACACTTTTTGTTTGGCAAGAGGGAAAAAAATGCTGTTTTGGCCTAGTTTTTAAAAAACATTTTTTACAGCATTCACCTGGGGGGCCATCTCATGTAATATTTTTATAGAGCAGGTTGTTACGGATGCGGTGATACCCAATATGTCTACCATTTTTATTTTTGTTAAAGGGGTTGTCCGGGTTCAGAGAAGAACCCGGACATACCTGCAATTTCACCCAGGCAGCCCGCCTGAAGAGGGCATCGGAGCATCCTATGCTCCGATGCCCTCCTTTGCCCTGCGCTAATTAGCGCAGGGCAAAGGAATTTCGCCGGGTTCCGGTGACGTACCGGTCCCTGCCGGGCAGAGGCTTCCGCCCGGCAGTGAGTCGGTGACGTCATCGGCGCTGATGGACAGGCTTCAGCGCTGCCCTAGCCAGTAAAACGGCTAGGGCAGCGCTAAAGCCGGCCCATTAAGGCCGGTGACGTCACCGAACTCACTGCCGGGCGGAAGTACCCGCCCGGCAGCGAGTATTTACAAAACAAGAGACCTTGCCCTGCGCGATCTAGCGCAGGGCAAGGGGGGGGGCATCGGAGCATGAGATGCTCCGATGTCCTCTTCAGGCAGGCTGCCTGGGTGAAATTGCAGGTATGTCCGGGTTCTTCTCTGAACCCGGACAACCCCTTTAAGTTTTACACATTAGATGCATTTTTGAACAGAATTAAATCTTGTTTTTGTGCTGCCATTTTCAGAGAGCCATATTTTTTTATTTTTTGGGCAATTGTCTTAGGTAGGGTATCAGTTTCTGCGGGATGAGATGATGGTTTTATTGGTACCATTTATGGGAACATACGCTTTTTTGATCGCCTGCTATTACACATTTTGTAAGGGAAGGTGACCAAAAAATGTTTTGGCACTGTTTTTTTTTTTTTACTGCGTTCACCTGGCAGGGTGGATCATGTGATATTTTTATAGAGCCGGTCGATACGGACGCGGCAATACCTAACATGTCTACTTTTCTTCTTCTTTTTTTTTTTTTACCATTTTTTAAAACTTTTTTTTGGGGGAAAATGGCTTTTTTTTACTTGAAACTTTTTTTTTAAACTTAATTTTTTTATCTTTTTTCACTTTTTATTTTTACTTTATTTTTTTTTTTACTTTTGGGGGTCTGATCCCCTTTACAATGCATTATACTTCTGTATTGTAATGCATTGGCTGAAAGTGTATTACACACAGTAATACACTTCCAGCTCACTGCCTTTGAGATCCAAGGGGCTGCATCTCACAGGCTTCCGTAGATGGCAGCCGGATGCCTAAGGAAGGCATCCGGCTGATATCCAAGCCATCGGGTCCCCGTCCCAGCAGCACGGGGACCTGATGGCATCCCTGCATATTCCGCACAACTCATGTGCCGCGGTTAGCGCTGAGCGAAACACTGGTGAAAACACTGATGCCGGCACATAAAGCAGGGGTCCGGCAAGTGAGCACAGCCGGACCCCCGCCGCTGATAGGGCGGGCACAGCTCCTGCACCCGCCTGATCAGAGCACCATAGTACTACGGCGCTGGGCGGCAAGTCCCTTCCCACAGCGCCGTACATATACGGCGCTGGTCGGGAAGGGGTTAAAGGGTTATTCCCATCACAGACAATGGAGGCATATCGCTAGAATATGCTCCCATTGTCTGATAAGTGCAGGTCCCACCTCTGGGACCCACACCTACAACGAGAACAGAGCAAGGACAGTTGTGGCTGAAGGACCCCGGGGTTCCTGGGGTCCGGCCACCACCAAGCTCTGCTCCCCGCTGCTCCCATACAACTGAATAGAAGTGCACCTCACACGCGCTGCCCCTGCTCCTATTCATTTCTATGGGGCTGATGGAAATAGCCAAGCCAGCGCTCAGATATTTTCATCAGCCCCATAGAAATGAATGGACAGCGGCTGCACATGCACAGTGCACCCTCCACTACTTTCCCCGCTCCATTCTCCATGTTGGTGTGGGTTCCAGAGGTGGGACCCACACCTATCAGACAATGGCGGCATATCGCCATATCATAGCGATATGTCCCCATTGTCTGTGATGGCAAAACCCCTTAAAGGCTAAAATTAATTATGTCACTAAGGGGTTAAAATGCAATCATGTCCCCTGAGTTGTGCGCCAACAAGATTTACTGCAGACACATTAAAAATCTACAATAAAAAAATTTACATTTTTTTTTTTTTTAATGTGACTGTTGGTGGTTAAAGTACACGGGAGTTGCTACGAACACTTTACAGTGAAGCTCTGCCTCCATTGCACATGAGAAGTAAAATCTAGCAAAAGTTCATATTTTTACTGCTCTTGATGATAAAAGCTCCACAATAGGCATGATTGTACTGCTTGTACTGCTCTTTCCAACTGTACTAGTGTTGTAAGCTGTTTGGCTGAGAGACTCCCTTTAGGATAGATGTTTTAAGATCATAAAAAATCTTGGAAAAGCCCTAAAATAGCATACAATGAAAAATCTCATACTTACACTTGTCTCTAGCACAACGCTCTGCGATGCTGTTATGGTTCTTTTGCTGCTATTCTTTGGTCGCTATTTGTTTGCAAACAGCAATGGCGATATGTCTAGATACAGCCTATGTCCTCAGCAATCTACCACTGAGCACAGAGATTGGTTGCAGCGGTGATGTTCCATGTACCTGCATGTCACACTGCTGGTGACTTGCGTAGTGACATGCAGGGATATACTGTAGGTGCGGTTCTCAGCGGTGGGACCTGCACCTATAAGACAATGGGGGCATATACAAGCAATATTGTATCTCTCATGTGTATAAGTAGTCAAGAATAAAAAGTAGACAAAATAATATGCTTATTGCACACTCATTAAGGCTGCATTCACACGTAAGCCATGGTGGATCAGCAAAACACGAACACCTAACATGTGCACCCCGCATCGGCGTGTGGACCAATTACTTTCAGTAGGTTCATGATCCACAAGATGAGACCAAAGATAAGACAAGTCTAGGGATGAGCCAACCGGAACTGCCAACTGAATCCAAAAGAGTATGGCAATTTAGGGGTAAAAAAAGAAACAAAAAAAACTCACCTCATCCACTTGATTGTGCTGCTGCGTTGTCTTCTATCTTCTATCAAAAGGACCTTTAATGACGTCTCCGAGCTCACCACATCGTGAGCGATGTGACGGCATCTCAGGTCCTTTAGCAGGTCCTGCTGAATAAAGTTAGAAGGACCTACTATGACATTACCATGCTCACCATGTGGTGAATGCGGTTATGTCATTGCAGGTCCTTTTGCGGGCCCTGCTGAAAGAAGATAGAAGACCATGTGGCAGTGCGATCAAGTGGGTGAGGTCAGTTTTGGTTTTTTTAACCCCTTAATGGCCATATTCTTTTGCATTCTTTCTTAAGAATGTTATTCTTTTCCGCTATAACCATGTTATAACGGAAAATAATAAAGTGAAGTTCCGGTCCCCATTGACTTCAATGGGGTCCGGGTTCGGGGTCAAAGTCGGGTCAAGTTCGGGTCCCATTTATTTTACACTATTTTAGACCCCAACACTTGTGAAGGCTAATTTACTTTATCTTATCTACATATAGTCATGAGACTAATAATAGCCTATACTTGCACTCGTGTCTAATTTGACATTAGTAAAAAATAACTTTTGTGCCTACTTAGTTAAAACATATTCATTTTATCTCAATAAACTGACTATTTAAAACTCCAGTAGTCTGACTTATATAGTATTCATTACACTGTGATTAAACTTATCACTGGTATTATTGAACCCTGGCAGGCTGGCAGCCGCGCGCTGGCTCCACACTCTTCCCACCGGTTCTTATCACTGCCTATATAATTGTTTCCCTAATACCAGTAGTGATATAAGTCTGACTCTGCAATTAAAATGTTTCCCTCAAAGGCTGCCCCCCGACATGTTTCGCCAAATCCCTGGAGTCTTCAGGGGTATGGGCGCCAGGGATCTGGCGAAACATTATCCCTTCTCAGGTGTAGATGATTTTTAACATACACAGTATTATAGAACCAAGCGTCCTAGAATTATGCCTTGACAGGGTTGGAATTTCTGCCCATATGACACGCACAAGTATTTATTTTCAGAAGAAAAACTGGCTTGGTGTGAAAAAAATATTAAAAAATTATCCCTTTTAATTGGGAGCAGTGTGGATGTGGAAAGGATACTGTATGGATACAGTGGCATTTGGCCACAATAGCGACAGGAGCAGTATACCATGGAACATACAAGGCTGTCTATGGGTAGTACTAGCAATAGTAGAAGTAGTAATGATAGTGGTGGCAAATGCTTTGCGCTAATGGTGGTGGCAATAAGTTATTAACAGCACAGAGCAGCAGCAGCCATATGGTACATATTGGCATGCAGGCAGCAGCATGATGGAGGCAGCAGCAACCTTACAGAAGATGATGGTTGGCAGGTTGCAGCAGTGGTATGATGGCGTCAGTGCCATAATGGAAGCGGCAGCAACAGCTATAAAGAACATCATGGTAATCAGACAGACAGAATTGGCATGATGGATGCTGCAGCAGTAGCCTTACAGGACGTGATTGTAGTTTGACACACAGGATCGGCATCAAGGAGGCAGCAGCAGCAGTGTTATAATGTTATAGTAGGCAGACAGGCAGCATTGGCACGAGGAGGCAGCAGCAGCAGCAGCCATACAAAATGTGATGGTATGCAGACAGACTGCATTGGCACGATGGAGGCAGCAGCAGCAGCGTACAGAGCGTGATGGTAGATTAACAAATAGAATTTGTATGATGGACGTGGCAGCAACAGCCATACATAATGTGTGGTAGGTAGGCAGGCAACATGAGGCACTGCCAAGCAGGGGCAGTGTATATCTTATGTCCGGGGCTGTTTATCTTGGGCTCCCTCCATTTGCTCCGACCATTCCCAGTTTCAGGTTCTGCCTTATCTTTATTTTTTGGTAGATATTGAAGGGGTTTTCACACATCCTTCCCCTCTAACTTGAGCATCCAATCATTTCATGTTTATATGCTCTCCTTTGCCCTGCGCTGGATCACCCAGGGCAATGCCTTGTTTGTTAATATTTTCACACTGCTAGGCAGAAGCTTCCACCTAATAGTGTTGCCTGTGATGTCACAGGCACTGATTGGCAGGCTTTTACAGGCTTGGACAGCGCTAAAGCCTGTTCATCAGTGCCGGTGACGTCACCGGGCTCACTGCTAGGGAGAACATCACCAGATCTCCATAAAAGCATTTGTCCTGCGGGATTCAATACAGGGAAAAGTAGAGCATCAGAGCATGAATAGCTCCAATGCTCATATCAGGGGGGCTGCCTGGGTGAAAATGGGGATATGTCCAGTTCAGCTCACCTTTAAAGAAAACTATGCCACGTATATAGTATCATTGCCCTTATACCCCTGAGGATGCCAGAGATCTGGCAAACATTTTGGGGGCAATGTATTAAGTGATTTTAGAAGACAGCTATCATCAGTGCTGACACTAAATGGTACAATCAATGCAATTTATTAATGAAAAGGAAGTAATTAATAAGGGACTGGAGTGGTGAAAGTGCACAAAATCACAATCCCCATGAAGGAGTGAACAAAAAGGATAATACACTACTGTATGATAGCCAGCTGGATGTTCAGTGGTCAGAGGACTTTTGATTTAATTAAATAAAGAGTGGTTTTATTATTACAGGTAGAGATGAGCGAATCTATTCACCGATTCGTTGATTCTTATAGAATCTTGGAAATTTTTAGCTGCGAAGCGAAACCGAATATTAGGTGATTCACTTCGGCTTTGTACGCATTCACTACGTAGTTTGTCCTATAAATTATACGCTATTGCTACGTATAAGTTACTCTATACGCTGTTGCGTACAAATTCAATTCATTAGCAAACTTTTACTGTTACTTCGTTTATCGTGCGCAAAAGCCCGGGAAGAAAGTGGTCACCTGACCTAGTGGGCAGGGATTGCTCTGATTGGCTTAGGCTCGGTAAGCCAGTGACGCATCACTTCTGCTGCGACTGCTGAGACGAGCAGAAGCACTGTGTGTGAAGTTCTGAGACCTGTTTTGTGAAAATTTGGTGTAATTGCTCTGGAAATCCATATTACACATATCAGGGATACTGCAGGGCAAGTGCAGAGCCAGTTCAGGGCTAGTAATTAATCAGGCAGGGAGAGAGAGACAGGGAGAGATAGGGAGAGACAGAGAGATACAGGGACAAAGACCAGCTGCAGGGCCACAGAGTGAATTGAAAAATGTCTGGAATGGATAAGCAAAAGGGGACCAGTTCCAGCCAGACCTCGAGCTCTAAAAAAAAGGAGAAGGTGGCACAGGGCAGAAGTGCCAAAGGACCTGTAGCCGGAGCATCTGCTAGTAGTATTCGCAAAACTTGGCCGTTGTTCCACCAGGCTAACCCACCAAGGCGCAAAATTGTAGTGGAGGAGAAAGTGGTTGAGGTAGTGGAGTGGATGGCACACTCATCGCAGTCTCAGTAGGATGATCTGCTGTCATCTGCTGATACAGTATCCATATGTAGTCAGGGGTCAGACTCAGTACGTTCCTCCTGCTCATTACTCTCCAGCAAAGACCGTCATTTTCGTACGCAATTTGTACGCTCATGTGTACGTGTTCAAAGAGGTTGCATACCTTTTTACCTGAACGTTCATTATTAGTGCACGAATGTTCGCTAAAAGCCATATAATTACGTATATTTTGTACACAAATTCCACAAATCTATTCTTCGAATATACGAATCTTAGGAAAAGTTCGGCGAATGTTCGGCGAATAAAATTTTGCATGATTCGCTCATCTCTAATTACAGGTTATGGAATAAATGTAAATTGGGGGCTATCATCTGTAGGGCTGCCAGTTTTTGTTAAGAAGGACCTAACACCGTATATTATGGGTCAGATTTGTTGAATTGACATCTATAGTCTAACACCCACAGCCCCTCATAGTGTACAACACTACACACACAGTATACATTGTAATATCGCACAGCATATAACACCCAACAATATTTAGTAGCCCACACTATGCAATATACAATATACAGTGCCTTGAGAAAGTATTTGGCCCCCTGGAACTTTTCAACCTTTTGCCACATTTCAGGCTTCAAACAAAAAGATATAACATTTTAAAATTTTGGCGAAGAATCAACAACAAGTGGGTCACAATTGTGAAGTGGAACGTAATTTATTTGATCATTTAAACTTTTTCTGTAATAATAAAACTAAAAAGTTGGGCGTGCAAAATTATTCGGCTCATTTACTTTCAGTTCAGAAAACTCACTCCAGAAGTTCATTGAGGATCTCTGAATGATCCAATGTTGTCCTAAATGACTGATGAAGATAAATAGAATCCACCTGTGTGTAATCAAGTCTCCGTATAAATGCACCTGCTCTTTGATAGTCTCAGGGTTCTGTTTAAAGCACAGAGAGCATCATGAAGACCAAGGAACACACCAGGCAGGTCCGTGATACTGTTGTGGAGAAGTTTAAAGCCGGATTTGGATACCAAAAGATTTCCCAAGCTTTAAACATACCAAGGAGCACTGTGCAAGCGAACATATTGAAATGGAAGGAGTATCAGACCACTGCAAAGAGACCCGGCCGTCCCTCTAAACTTTCATCTTAGACAAGGACAAGACTGATCAGAGATGCAGCCAAGAGGCCCATGATCACTCTGGATGAACTGTAGAGATCTACAACTGAGGTGGGAGAGTCTGTCCATAGTACAACAATCAGTTGAACACTTCACAAATCTGGCCTTTATGGAAGAATGGCAAGAAGAAAGCCATTTCTCAAAGATATCCATAAAAATTCTTGTTTACAGTTTGCCACAAGCCACCTGGGAGACACACCAAACATGTGGAAGAAGGTGCTCTGGTCAGATGAAACCAAAATCAAACTTTTTGGAAACAATGCAAAACGATATGTTTGGCATAAAAGCAACACAGCTCATCACCCTGAACACACCATCCCCACTGTTAAACATTGTGGTGGCAGCATCATGGTTTGAGCCTGTTTTTAATCAGCAGGGACAGGGAAGATTATTAAAATTGGTGGGAAGATGGATGGAGCCAAATACAGGACCATTCTGGATGAAAACCTGTTGGAGTCTGCAAAAGACCTGAGACTAGGACGGAGATTTATCTTCCAACAAGACAATGTTCCCAAACATGAAGCAAAATCTATAATGGAATGGTTCAAAAATAAACGTATCCAGGTCTTAGAATGGCCAAGTCAAAGTCCAGACCTGAATCCAATTGAGAATATGTGGAAAGAGCTGAAAACTGCTGTTCACAAACGCTCTCCATCCAACCTCAAAGAGCTCAAGCTGTTTTGCAAGGAAGAATGGGCAAGAATTTCAGTCTCTAGATGTGCAAAACTGATAGAGACATACCCCAAGCGATTTGCAGCTGTAATCGCAGCAAAAGTTGGCGCAACAAAGTATTAATGCAATTAATTTTGCACGCCCCACTTTTCAGTTTTATTATTACAAAAAAAGTTTAAATGATCCAATAAATTTCGTTCCACTTCACAATTGTGACCCACTTGTTGTTGATTCTTCACCAAAAATTTAAAATGTTATATCTTTTTGTTTGAAGCCTGAAATGTGGCAAAAGGTTGAAAAGGGAGGGGCTGAATACTTTCACAAGGCACTGTAATACCCCACAATATACGTTATATAGCACCCAACAGTATACAACAACCTATAGCACTCCACAATATACAACACCCTATAGTATACAGCACCCACAGTATACAGCACCCTATAGTATACAGAACCCCACAGTACACAGTGTAGCTCCCTACAGTACACAGTATACGACCTCACAGTATACAGCACCCTATAGTATGCAGCATAGCAACCCACAGTATACAGCACCCCACAATATGCAGTAACTCACAGTATGCAATATATAGTATAACACTATACAGTATATAGCACCCTACAGTATACGATATTCCACAGTATGCAGTATAGCACCCCATAGTATACAGCACCATACAATATACAGTATAGCACTCCACAATATACAGCACCCCACCGAATGCAACATAGCAAAGTATACAGCGCCCCACAGTGTACAGTATGGTACTACATAGTATACAGCACCCCACAGTATAGCACCCGACAGTATAGCACCCCAAAGTATATACCACCCCACCGTATATAGCACCCCAATATATACAGCACCCCACAGTATGCAGTAGCTTACAGTATATGATAAAATAGCATAACAACCCGTCACCTTTTCCTTATGTAATCTCACAAAAAAATCCATAATCATGACAGAGTTCTCTTGCAGCAACACTGCTGGTAGAGAGAAGGGACCTTTGATGATGTCATCACTACTGTTGAGCGAATCGAAGCAAAGTGGAATACGATCCGCAGTTTAGGAAAAATTAAATTTGCAACAATTATAAATTTCCTCGTACTTCGTAGTAACGAATAGTTTTTTTGCTGAAATGGTGGCTACATGTGTTAAAAAGGTTGGGAACATAATAGTTACTTACAACTTACAACTTAGGCCTTGATTCTCAAATTGGGGTGAATAAACTGTGTAATGTAACTGCTTGGGTGTCATCATGCCCCCAATGGTGCTGAAAACCCTCTCCGAGATGGCACTGGAGGCTGGGTAAGTAAGAAGAAAGAAACTGTGCTGTGTTCAAGCCACTGTTCCAGTCTGTCTGCCCAGAAATCCTTGGGGTCAGGGAATAGGGTATGCACCAGAGACTGGCCAGAGTTTAGGTAAGTCTGAACCTGGGTGTTGAGGAGGGAGCTGTCAGCTTGCTCACTGTGCTCCACTGGGCTTGACACGTCTAAAAACTGTGGGGGGGGCATAGAGGGAGGACCCTTTAAGACACGCTGTTGGCAGGTGTCTGCCCACTTAAGTTTCGGCAAGCTACATACACAGTATTTCCTAGTAATAACGTAATTTGTTCTCACTTTCTGCCAGAGGAAAACATTCCCTCATTTTGCTTTGATAGCGAGGGACTAAAACCATAACTATCTAGTTATCATCAGACTGCTTCATGTCAATGAAACACCTGTCACTACATAAGCAAGGGAGCATACAGGTTACCATTCTGCCTAGAGACAGCAGACTCAACTAAATGGTACGACAGCAACTGCACCACCAGCAACTTGAATTGTTGGGCACATATAGTTGTTTCTTGGCCACGCATTCCGTTATTGATGGCTGACGATAGAGCAGAGGAGGAGTCTAAGCAGGGGAAGTGGAAAGAGATGATGTGAAAGACGTCGTACTGCCCGTGGATGCGGCCTGGCAGGCTCGAGGGGGATCAGCAGAATAAGGGAACTCCTGCTGCGGTGGCTGGCTGCCACCTCTATTTACTCACGGGATGGGATGATGCCGCTTCATGTGGTTCAGTGGAGCTGTGGTGCCTTTGTTTATGTTTACCTGCCCACATCTTAGTTTCATTATTGCACAGCTTGCATAAGGCAGTGCATTTGTTTTACGACAACATGGGAAAAAAATGCCAGACAGCATATACTCGCGCAGAAGAGCTTGAGGAAGCTAAGTTGGGCTTAGCTGAAGCATGTTTTGTGCCTAACCCACCCATAGCGTCAGCTGAATCACCAGATCCTGAAGCAGATATGGCCCTGGCTGTCCTTTGGTAGCTACATGGCCTCTTTATTCCTGCCACCATTATCCTCCTCTGATGTTTCCTCCTCCTCAGCACCCAGCTACCAGGTCCTGTCCAGCACACAATCATCAGTCCTCATCCTCCCTTTTGCTTCCCAGACTGTGGGATATCACAGGTGGGTTATTCGCCCCTCCCCCTGCTCTTCCCTGACTACAACTGTTGCTGCACCAAACACCAATATTGCGGCTATGGGGGCCACTACTACTACCTCCAACACGGTTATGCCTGGGGTCTGCAGCCTCCTCCTCCCCCTCCTCTGCAGGGCAGTACAAACACTGACTGCTCTCACACAAATTCTCAACAGGGAGACGCTCTTGACTATCTGCAGTAGGGCATGGTGGGATTTTCTTGCCACTTCTTAGGAAAAAGGAAGGCACCCCTCTAGGAAGGGGGAGTGAAGACTGGAAGAACTCCACTGAGAGCCTTCTTTGGGGTTGAAGGAGGAGGATTGGGAGAAATGCTGGGATGGCTGGCTCCAGAGCATGGTACGGGACTCTGAAGTCACTTTTACGTCATCCGACTGCGACTAAGAGGAGGAGTGAGCCATTCAACCCACAATCTCAAACTTTTTCTCTACAACTATAATAGTACCCCTTTCTGAAGCCATCAGCGACAACTGTGGCCTACTACTACTACTTCTGGATGGGTAGTTGGTCCTGTTACTGTCTTTTGTTTGGAACCCTTCCATAGATCTGACATTTATGAGCCTCTCAGATGATATTCTGCACTACCCTGTGTATTGGATTAGTAATCAAGACTATATGCTGCTAGTTCTAATTTAATCTTTGCATCCCCCCCCCGCTCAAAAAAAGTGTTAAAAACGTGTGAGTAAAGGGCAATTGATTTAGGCCTAAATTTGTTATCATTCCTGGATACCATTATGTGCTACTCTGTGTTTTGGTGTACTAAACACGAATATATAATGCTAGTTTAAATATAATTAACAACCCCAATAAAAAAATAAAAATTATTAGCCCTCACAGATACTAATGTTGTCCTGTGTATCGGTATTGATCACCTAATCATTGGTTTAAATAAATTGAAGAAGTCCCAACAAAATAAAATTTCAACCATGTGTAGAATGAATGTATACATAAATGAACATTAACGGATGATTAAGGGCCAGGCCTTGTGCTCAATTTCACGTTAACACTCACAGGTAGATTGCTGCTTTAACTTGTGTTTTGCTGCATTAATTACGTATATATATATATATATATATATATATATATATATATACTGGTTTTATTAAATTGGATAAGTCACAATGACTGCAGCATTGATTGGATCATCCAGTCTGTTTGTCAGCTTGGCAGCCAATCAGGGCCATCCCTCCCCCCACTTCCTCTCAGGGTCATGTGATACCCGTTCTTTCTCCCTAGTGATTTTTATCTTGCAACATGTGCACTAAAATGGTGTTGCACCGTTTTAGTAGATTTCTCTGAAACAAACCTGAAAAGATTCGGCTTTGTCATACAAAAAATAGCATAGTTCGGTCCAAACTAGTTCGCTCATTTTTAAGACTAAGTTTATGTAGTTTGTTGGAAAGTGATAAAATATATTAGATAAAATAAGCTTTAGCCTTGTCATTAACACTGTAACTTATGGGAACAACAAGATATAAATATTGGAAACGTGTGATTAATCTCACTAAAATCATTGTGAATCTTACAATTTGCTCAGTAATGAAACGTTTGTATGCTTACTAGCGAGGCAACGGATGTTTGATGTCTGCTGTACATCACAAGTTCTTAGAATATTTAGCTACATCAGGCTGAATTCAATTTGCCTGTAACCTTCTGCTATCAAATATATAGAAGGGTCTCACAGAAGAGAAATGTTTGTTGCTTTGTACCCTTGTATTTTGTAATGCTTGAGGCAGATTATTGATGCTATAAAATATCTAACTGTGAATTACATTGCCTCGGGGAGCTTATGCCTCAAGGTTGTTAGGTGATCATAAAATTACTTTCTTTTAATTTTGCTACAAATAGGATAATATCCTCCAATTTAATTTTCTGTAATGGCTACATAAAACAAGCCTGTCTTTTTTTTAATCAGAAAGCCTGGCCTCCTCAGCTCTCAGAAATTGTTATATTTCCCAGCTTTATATGGTTATCTGGTCATTTAAAGACACATTTGAATAATTCTTCCATCATTTGAATGCTTATTCTATTGTACTGTAAAATTGTTCGAAATCCCAACTGACTTAATTTTAACAGACTACAATAAGCTACTAATAATTCTAGGTCTGACCAATGCATATGCATTATCTATCTATCTATCTATCTATCTATCTATCTATCTATCTATCTATCTATCTATCTATCTATCTATCTATTCATCCATCTATCACTTATCTTTATCTGTCTGTAAGGGATTAACTATCATTTTATCGATAAGGTCTTCTAAGAATCTAAGAAAAGTGTAAAAATGTATAAGTATAAAAATTACTTTATAATTTTAAAAAGTATACTTCTGCCATAAGTTGTATTCACTCACAAACTGACACAAACACTGCATGTTTGATTAAAGCTAGAGATTATGCAAAAATTATGATTTATGCAAAATTTTTATGCAAGATTATGCAAAATTTTATTCGCCGAACATTCGTCAAACTTTTCCTAAGATTCGTATATTCGATGAATAGATTTGTTGAATATGCGTTCAAAATATAGGTAATTATATGGCTTTTAGCGAACATTCGCGCACTAATAACGAACGTTCAGGTAAAAACATGAGCGTACAAATTGCGTATGAATCCTCAGAGTACTAATGTCTAGCGATTACGTAATACGCAGGCACTCACGCAGGAGTTGAGAGTCCGCGGCTTGCAGCCCTCAGAGGCAGAGAGAAATTTTACAAATGGCATCCAGGCGATCATCAGCATTTGGATCTGCAGAGCTGAAATACCTGATCCGGCTGATGGACCGTCAGGGTTACGATGGAACACACCGCTACCCGAACCAGCATAATAAGGAGGTGATCCAGCAGGTTATCCGAGGCTTGCGGCATTGTTTCGACACCGTGCGGACCCTGGGCCAGATCCAGCGGAAATGGTCCGATCTGAAGTTCACGTGCCCAGAGCGGCTTAATGAGATCTGCGCAGAGATACGGCAGGGTGAGTATTGCGAATGCTACTAGTAGATGCTTCGGCTACAGGTCCTTTGGAACTGCTGCCCTGTGCCACCTTCTCCTTTTTTTTAGAGCTTGAGGTCTGCCTGGAACTGGACCACTTTTTCTTATCCATTCCAGACATTTTTCAATTCACTCTGTGGTCCTGCAGCTGGTCTTTGTCCCTGTATCTCCCTGTCTCTCCCTATCACTCCCTGTCTCTCTCTCCCTGCCTGATTAATTACTAGCCCTGAACTGGCCCTAAACTGGCCCTGCACTATCCCTGATATGTGTAATATGGATTCCCAGAGCAATTACACCCCAATTTTTACAAACCAGGTCTCAGAGGCTCAGAACTTTGCACACAGTGCTTCTGCTCGTCTCAGCAGTCGCAGCAGAAGTGATGTGTCACTGGCTTACCGAGCCTGAGCCAATCAGAGCAATCCCTGCCCACTAGATCAGGTGACCGCTTTCTTCCCGGGCATTTGCGCACGATAAACGAACTAACAGTAAAAGTTTGCTAATGAATTGAATTCGTACACAACTAATATTCGGATTCGCTTCGCACTTGAAAATTCCCATAGAAAATATCCAAGATTCGATACAAATCAACAAATCGACAAATAGATGCGCTCATCTCTAATTACAGTCTTAGGGCCCGTCATTTGCGGAATAGGGGCGGGCCCATTCACCTCTACGGGCGGCACGCTATCTTGCTGAGCCGCGACTCCGTGCCGCGGCTCAGCAAGAAAAGATAGAACATGTCCTATACTTGTCCGTACGCACGGACAAGTATAGGCATTTTCAATGGGGCCGCCCGGCGTGTGTTCCGAGTGCTGCGGAACACACGCCGGGTGGCCCTCGTACTTTTGCGGGTCCGCAATAATGCGGACCCGCAAAAATACGGCCGTCTGAACGGGGCCTTAAAGGGGTTGTGCAGTGCTGTAATATTGATGACCTATTCTCAGAATAGGTCATCAAAATCAGATTGGCGGGGTCAGACTCTCGGCACTCCCAACAATCAATTGTTTAAAGAAGTAGTGTGCTTGTGCAAGGGTTGCTTCTTTTTCACAATTACCTGTGCACCATCTTGCTTGTAGCAGCACAGTGTCATTACATCTGGTCTTACAATTCACTTGAATGGAGTAAGGATTTGTAATTAGACTACACTGCCTCTACAAGCAAAAGAACACTCGGGTAATTTTGAAAAGGAAGCAGCCCTCGTACGAGTGTCGCACCTCTTTAAACAGCTGATCAAGGGGTGTGGCTTGGCAGCCGAGGTGGATGGCCGCATGAACCCAGAGCTCCTGCACCCAGCGACTGATTTCACAGCTTTAATTTGCTTTCATCGCTAAAAAACTGTGCCTATACCTTCATTCTACTTCACCATGGCCAGAGGGAAAAGAACCAGGCAACAACAAGGCAAGTTGAACTTCTATTTTGACAAAGACAGAGGCAGCAAGGATACCAGCACCCAGCAAGGGACTTTCCTGCCAGAACAGCAGGGCTCTGCCTCTCCCGCATCCTCACAGAGATCCTCAACGGGGAGTCATTCTCCAAAAGCAGATGCCGGAGGCTCTTCACCGAGTGCATTACTCACCTCTGATCGCCACAGGCAGAAGAAATCTCCTCACTCCAGTGGGCATACCGAGACCGCCGCGGCCCGTTCTCCCGCGTGGCAGTCGCCAACTTCTCCTTCCGCCTCTAATAGTCCAGCTAAGAGGAAACAGCGCCTGCATGACCAGAGCGTCTCTCCTGCCTTGGTGAGTGACTTACCTGTAACTCCTGATGCCCTCAGCTCTATCCCCAATTTGGAGAAATTTAATCCATGAAATCAGCCAGTGTCAGGATCCTTACTTAAAGAGATGCTATTAGAAGTAAGCAAAACCCTACAATCTGATATGCACTCGCTCATATCCCCACTACAGGCCGCAATTTAGAGCCTCGTCCCCAGAATGTCACACATTGAAAATAAAATGGGAGACTTCGCAACCTCCCACAATAATCTTGTGGATTCTCACAATGAGTTATCATCAAAGGTGGAAAGGCTCCAGGCCAAAATCAATGACCTTGAAGACAGGTCGCGTAGAAACAATATCAAGTTTTGTGGCATCCCAGAGACTATCTCTAATTCAGAGCTGAAAAGCTACCTATGCTCACTCTTTCAAGCAATAATACCTATCCTTACTGCTCAAGATGTAGTAATAGATAGGGCACACAGGGTGCCGAAACCCAGCCATCTTCCTGCTACAATCTCCAGATGTCCTGACGAGGCTACATTTTTATCATGTCAAAGAACTGCTTTTGGCTGAAACTAGGAAGAAGCCATCATTACCCTCACCATACAAATCAGTTAAACTGTATTCAGACCTCTCCGCCTTTACACTGAGACAGCGCAGACAATTGGCTCCGATTACTTCAGCCCTTCGCAATCAAAACATTGCCTATCGCTGGGGATTCCCTGTGAAGATACTAATCTCTAAAGAAGGATCCTACCATACAGTGAAATCACTTGAAGAAGGCAAAGCCCTCTTATCCTTATGGAATATAGACATTCCGGCCCTTCCTACTGAGCGCTCTCCTATGCCTGACCATGTGGAGAAAGAATGGCATGTTGTGGAACCTAGAAGAGGCACTAAGCACTAACACTGCAAAATGGCAACCTAGGGTGATCTTTCCCCTTTTGTAATGCTCCTTGGCTTCTCACAACTAACTTTACCCACTCTTAAGCGGCGGCATATTCAGTCGCCATTGTTTTCTATGTTGGTATTTCTCTTTCTTTTGTTACAGTTTGTTCACCGTGTTATCTGCACTCATGGACTCTTGGCTCTACAGGAGGACATTTCATCTTCAGCCTTGCTTGGGGCATTGGGTGTGGGGGGAGGGGTGGGGCTCTCTGGAGGTGCAAGTTGGGGGGCCCCTAACTCTGGGGCCCTCCACCTTGAGCTACTGGAGGGATATGTATACAGCATTATTGTCTTTTCTTTCCCATGGCTATTAAAGTAGCTTCACTTAATGTCAGGGGCCTAAATTGTGCACCAAAACGAACCTATATGTGGAGAGAGGCTTTGGGGTTAGGGTGTGATGTCTTGTGCGCCCAGGAAACCCACATTCTGGCTAAAGACAGCCATAGATTGAAACACCATAACTTCCCAATCATACTACAATCTCACTACCACAAGAAACAAAGGGGTGTTCTTATAACCATTAGAGACACTCTCGCTTACCATCCTATTGAGGTGGTGATTGACGAGAAAGGCAGATACATTATACTATCACTTATTGATATGTGGAGACTTTAATCTTGTCTCTGACCCAAAAATAGACTCCACATCTACACGGCGGGGTGGGGGTCCTTCCTTGGCGCACTGGGCACACCATAAAGAAGTATTTGATGTGTGGCATATTCAACACTTACAGGAAAGGGATTACACCTTTTTCTCCACAGCCCACCACTCTTACTCCCGTATAGACCTTTTCCTAGTCAGCAGATCCTTACTTCCTAATATCATAGACTCCACTATAGAAACGATCAAGTGGTCTGACCACACAGCAGTTACTCTGTCCATCAAGGAAATCCACTCTACTCCGCACAGTGGTCTCTGGCACAATAATTCCTTTTTAATGTCACATCTCACCTACAAAAAAGAACTAGAAAATAACTTACTAGAATTCTCTCAACACAATTTAGTATCAGTATCATGCCCGCTAACTCTTTGGAATGCCCATAAAGCATTCATCAGAGGCATTTTTATAAAATTAGTGCATAAGCAAAACGAGAAAGAGATAAGAAAACCTCTGATCTTCTCCACTCCATAGCGGAACTTGAGAAGAAAAATAAAGTGTCCCCCCAATACTCTGACCAGATTCAGAATTTAAGAATCCAACTAAGGGAATGTATGCTCCACAATTATGAAAAAAGCCTTAAAAAACTTAAAACAAAATACTACTCCCAAGATAACAAAGTAGGAAAATTGCTAGCATCTCGCCTTAAATCCTGCGCTGCTAAGGCTAGGATCCCGTTCATTCAATCATCACAGGATGGAACCAAGATTCTCGACCCACAGGGTATAGCAAATAGCTTTCAAAAATATTATTGTTCTCTATATAACTTAAACACTTCAGAGAGTTTACCACCGATATGGAATTCTGACATCCAATCCTTTTTTAAAGTCCCTACATCTACCAACCATTTCATCAGAACAACTAGATCAGATCAGCTCTCCTATAACTGCCCCCGAACTCCAAAAAATCATTAAATCCCTCCCATTACACAAGTCCCCGGGCCCAGATGGCCTTTCAAATTGCTATTATAAAACGTTTACTGACATACTTACTCCTTACCTGTTAACCGCTCTCCAAAAAGGTTTTAGCTCTGGTATTTTACCGGATGAGATGCTGAAAGAAATAATAGTAACAATTCCCAAGCCGGGGAAGGCCCATATCGCTGTTAAACACAGATCTAAAACTATATGCTAAAATCTTAGCTCTGAGACTTGCCCCTCTTCTCCCCTCTCTAATAAACAGCGACCAAACAGGATTCATTAAAAATAGACAGATTATAGGAAACACTAGAAGAGTACTGAACATTTTAGACCACATAGAAAAATCAGGCAATGAAGCTCTACTGGTCACACTTGACGCTGAAAAGGCGTTCGACTGTATCAACTGGCAGTTTGCCTTTTCGGTGCTGCAAACCATGGGAATTCAGGGGACACTCCTAAAGGCTATTCAAGCCCTATATGACCGTCCGTCTGCACAAGTTTTTGTAAATAACACTCTTTCCTCAACCTTTACTATCACTAACGGTACCCGACAGGGATGCCCCTTATCCCCTCTAATATTTGTGCTTTCTATTGAACCGCTGGCGCAAGCTATACGGTTATCTGACAGTATTCATGGCATTTCAAACCCCACAAACTCTCACTCTACGCAGACGATATCATTCTCACTCTTAGCTCCCCAAGAGATTCCTTGTCAGCCGCACTAGATATAATCAACAAATTTAGCTCTCTTTCCTATTACAAATTGAATGTACAAAAGTCGCAAGCCCAGCCCATCAATATATCTTCAGAGGCCCTATCTCCCCTCCGCTCCAGTTTTAATCTGGATTGGCAGTCAAGCCATGTACAATATCTGGGCACGCGGGTCCTGCCAAAAATTAAACATCTGTATACACTTAACTATATACCCTTACCAGAAACAGTGGAGAAAGATTTAGCCAAGTTTGCAAAACAAGAGGTTTCATGGATAGGCAGGATAGCTGCCTTCCAGATGTTAACCCTTCCCAAAATACTATATATATTCCGCACAGTGCCTATTATACTGCCCTCCTCGTTCTTCTCAAAAATTCAAAAATTCATACTCTACAAACACAAACGAGTGGGTGGACTTAGTCTCCCCAACATATATAACTATTATATATCCACTCACATGAGCTTTCTTAGAGAATGGTGGGAAGGAGACAACACCCATCACTGGATTCAAATAGAATCCTCAGCAGTTCCAGGAAGATGCCTAAAAGCTCTTTTAATAGCATCCCTGAACCCCCGACGCCTCATTAGGCACATTACCCTACTTTGTGTCCACTTCGATTACCTTCTGGAAATTATTCCATTTCCGAACAGCTACCTCCAAGATCTCTCTTCACACTTCAGCTCCTCTGGAAACTGTTATGTGTTATATCCCAGATTTGGATCGACAGCCTTGGGCCTCCAGAGGTCTCACCACTATTTCCTCTCTTTTTGATAACTCCCATATAAAAGAGTTTTCTGCTGTTCATGAGCAATACCAAATACCACATCAAGATTTCTATAAATACCTTAGAATAAGACACCTGCTTCAATCAACTGACCTATTCTCAGTCTTGGCATGCGCAGAGCTTTTTAGAATGTGGAATGTAAAAAAACCCTTCCCAAAAAACCTCAAACCCATTTACAACATCCTAAGCTCAAAAATAATCTTTGCTAAATCTACCCCATATTTGACATGGGAGAAAGAATTGGGGAAGGTCTTTGTCCCAAAAATGTGGACATCTGCATTAGCATTCGGAGCAAAGGTACTTAATTGTATGTCTCATTATGAAGCGTTTATGAAAACCGTTCTCCGCTGGTACTTTACTCCGGAGAGACTAAGCCACATATACCCTGGCACTTCTTTCCTCTGTTGGAGGGGCTGTGGATCCAAAGGAACATTGTCCCATATACTTTGGTCCTGTCCTCTCCTAAAGTCATTTTGGCAAAGCAGCTTTTCCCTTTTTCACTCCATTTCTGGGATGCAAATAGACCCCTCTCCAGAATTGGCATTACTCTTTCTTGGGATCACCACTATACCGGCCCATGCACGCACAGTGCTGGTACAGATTTTACTCTCAACGAAACTAGCCATTACCAGATACTGGAAATCTACCACTATCCCTCCATTGCAAGAAATAATCACCATAGTAAACACCACATGCGCACATGAAAAAAAGGTTATCACTTATGAATCACACTCATAATTAGTTCACCTCCCAGTGGCAACTATGGCTATCATCTAGTAACACGATTATCTCTAGAACCTGATATGTCTCCTCCTGCTCAATTGTAGACCCAAGAGTGCCTTGCTTTGTTTGTATTTTTGAATGTCTTAATGTAAAACAAATGCCAAACCATGCATAGCTTTGATGTATGCTTTTATTATTTTTTATTTTTGCTTTCCATATTTCTAACATGCATGTTAGAGAACTGTATCACTCTATAATAACTATGTTATATATGCTGTATGTTGATCTAGTTACAGAATATTATCTTCACCTCTTTGACGTGGAATGTATATGTCTGTGAAAAATGTAAAACTAATAAAAACTTATTGATGGTAAACAGCTGATCAAGGGGGGTGCAGAGAGTTGGACCCCCAGCAATCTGATATTGATGACCTATCTTAAGGATGTCATCAGTATTACAGTACTGCTTAACCCCTTTAAAGACGTTGCTCGAGATGCGCGTACTCTGACCTGACACTGCACGCAGTCAGGTGACAGTGCAGCGTCGGCAGAGAAGACAGAGGAGCGCCAGACGCGGAACGGCGGCGCAGGAGAGGTGAGAGAGTTTTTTTATTTTATTCTGATGGGGCTAGTGGGCTGATCTGAGGTATGATGGGGGCACAGTGGGCTGATCTGAGGTCTGATTGGGGGCACAATGGGTTGATCTAAGGTCAGATGGGGGCACAGTGGGCTGATCTGAGGTCTGATATGGGGGCACAGTGGGCTGATCTGAGGTAAGATGGGGCACAGTGGGCTGATCTGAGGTCTGATGGGGGCACAGTGGGCTAATCTGAGGTCTGATGGGGGCACAGTGGGCTGATCTGAGGTCTGATAGGGTCACAGTGGGCTGATCTGAGGTCTGATAGGGGCACAGTGGGCTGATATGGGGGCACAGTGGGCTGATATGGGGGCTGAGTGGGCTGATATGGGGGCTGAGTGGGCTAATTGGCTGATCTGAGGTTTGATGGGGGCTGACTGGGCTGATCTGAGGTTGGATGGGTGCTGAGTGGGCTGATATGGGGGCTGAGTGGGCTGATTTGAGGTCTGATGGGGGTCTGAAAGGGCTGATCTGAGGTCTGATGTGATATCCTGAAATTTATAGGTGGGTCTGACATGAGGTCTGATGAAAAATATTTTTTCTTATTTTCCTACTCTAAAATCTGGTTGTGTCTTATCATCGGGTGCGTCTTATAAAGCGAAAAATACAGATGTTTTAATTATCTTAGAAAAAAAAAAGAGGCAATACCCGATCAGCTTACTCTTTTCATCACCCACGACTCTGGCACTGTGGTTCCTGTCCTCTCCATTAACATTTGTTTACAGGGCTACAGCGCTGACATCAGGTCAATAACACAGGGCCACCACAGGCAATCACTGCCCTCAGCAAGGTACTTTTGGCTACAGCAACCCTGTAAACTAATACCGGTGGGGAGGACCAGAATGACAGCACTGAAATGGTGGGTTATTCAACAGGTAAGTAATGTTTTTTTTTTGTTTGTTTGTTTTTTAGATTTTGCACAATCCCCTACTTGTACCCAGCTTTTTGTTAATTTTGAAACAATGCCTAAAACCACCTAACTGTTTTGCCCGAGTCCAGCTTGGGCAGTGTGAAAAGTATCTAACTGGAGGGGGGAGGGCTGCTTTAGATGGTGATATATCCTCAATGGTAGCAGCTAGATACATGCAACTGGTCTTGTATGAAAGCTGACAGTCCAAGCTTTCATACAGGATCAAAACAGCTAAAGTCCAAGCAACAGAGGAGAAATCACTGTTAGAAATCAAGTTGGGAACAATTGCGAGTAAAACCTTTACGTTCATTTTCAGTTACATTCAGAGCATCCCAAATTCTATCAGTAATATCTTTCACTGTCCTCAACATATTGCTATCATTTTGATATCATCTAAAATCTTGGAATGTCTGCTTTCAAACAAAATCAGTTGCATGTTTTTAGCTGCTACCATTGAGGAGGTAAAAGCATCTAAAACAGCCCTCTCCCCTCCAGTTAGCTACTTTTCCCACTGCTGGAGCTCCACTCTGGCAAAACAGTTAAGGAGTTTATGTTGTCGAATACTTCCTGTTGTTTTGTAAATTTCTGCAGCCTTTTATACCATTCAATAAGTGTTCCTCTTTCAGTTTCTGGGCCGTAATCTTTTGTATCTGTACTAATTCAGCAAAATGCTGAAATATTACTTTCTTCAAATACTGTACTTAGTCACATAGTAATACATTTTAGAAAGAAGATAGAATACCTTGCAAAGGTATTTGGCCCCCTGGAACTTTTCAACCTTTTGCCACATTTCAGGCTTCAAACAAAAAAATATAATATTTAAAATTTTTGGTGAAGAATCAACAACAAGTGGGTCACAATTGTGAAGTGGAACAAAATTTATTGGATCATTTAAACTTTTTTTGTAATAATAAAACTGAAAAGTGGGGCGTGCAAAATTATTCGGCCTCCTTGCATTAATACTTTGTTGCGCCACCTTTTCCTGCGATTACAGCAGCAAGTCGCTTGGGGTATGTCTCAGTTTTGCACATCTAGAGACTGAAATTCTTGCCCATTCTTCCTTGCAAAACAGCTCAAGCTCTTTGAGGTTGCATGGAGAGCGTTTGTGAACAGCAGTTTTCAGCACTTTCCACATATTCTCAATTGGATTCAGGTCTGGACTTTGACTTGGCCATTCTAAGACCTGGATACGTTTATTTTTGAACCATTACATTGTAGATTTAGTTTTATGTTTGGGACCATTGTCTTGTTGGAAGATAAATCTCCGTCCTAGTCTCAGGTCTTTTGCAGACTCCAACAGGTTTTCATCCAGAATGGTCCTGTATTTGGCTCCATCCATCTTCCCTGTCCCTGCTGATGAAAAGCAGGCCCAAACCATGGTGCTGCCACCACCATGTTTGACAGTGGAGATGGTGTGTTCAGGGTGATGAGCTGTGTTGCTTTTAGGCCAAACATATCGTTTTGCATTGTTTCCAAAAAGTTGGATTTTGGTTTCATCTGACCAGAGCACCTTCTTCCACATGTTTGGTGTGTCTCCCAGGTGTCTTGTGGCAAACTGTAAACAAGACTTTTTATGGATATCTTTGAGAAATGGCTTTCTTCTTGCCACTCTTCTATAAAGGCCAGATTTGTGACAGACTCTCCCACCTCAGCTGTAGATCTCTGCAGTTCATCCAGAGTGATCATGGGCCTCTTGGCTGCATCTCTGATCAGTCTTCTTCTTGTTTGAGATGAAAGTTTAGAGGGACGGCCAGGTCTTGGTAGATTTTCAGTGGTCTTATACTCCTTCCATTTCAATATGATCGCTTGCACAGTGCTCCTTGGGATGTTTAAAGCTTGGGAAATCATTTGGTATCCAAATCCGGCTTTTAACTTCTCCACAATAGTATCACGGACCTGCCTGGTGTGTTTCTTGGTCTTCAGAACCCTGAGACTATCACAGAGCAGGTGCATTTATACGGAGACTTGATTACACACAGGTGGATTCCATTTATCTTCTTCAGTCATTTAGGACAACGTTGGATCATTTAGAGATCCTCAATGAACTTCTGGAGTGAGTTTTCTGAACTGAAAGTAAATGGGCTGAATAATTTTGCATGCCCCACTTTTCAGTTTTATTATTACAAAAAAAGTTTAAATGATCCAATAAATTTTGTTCCACTTCACAATTGTGACCCACTTGTTGTTGATTCTTTACCAAAATTTTAAAATGTTATATCTTTTTGTTTGAAGCCTGAAATGTGGCAAAAGGTTGAAAAGTTCCAGGGGGCCGAATACTTTCGCAAGGCACTGTATTACACAAATATAAAGAATGGTACATACATAAAGAGTAACAGCAAAAGTAAAATGCATGTGGTTTGCATACTAATAACTGATGTTTTACAAAAATTTACATTACTAAATTGCTACCTAGACCTAGTACTGGGATAGGCAACTGCTTACCATATGTCTGCATTTTATCATTCTGCCATATGGCTATTTAAAGGAACCCCTTGTTTATATAATTATATGCATAGTTGGGTGGGGAAGGGGGCTTCTCGGCATGTGCCCATTTGCACTGGGAGGGGTTAGCTAAAAAGACATTCTGCCTCAGCAATGCTATTTAGATACAGGGCTGAGTGACAACTTGAATATTTGTCTTGGGTGACAGAAAAACCTATCTACTAGTTTGGTATTTTCAGGGAGGAATCATCTTATTAGGGTATTGACTCATTAAAGGGTCCCTGAGTTTAAAAAAAAAAAAATTGAAATCCAATTTTAGAGACATATCCAAAACATGTATCACTGAGTATTACCACTGACAGGACTCCTAAGTACAGAGCAAGGATTTTAATAAATAAAATACTAGTCATACTGAATATTTTCTCATAAACTATATATCAATCTGACCAGTTCATTCTGTTTTGTAAAATGGTGCCCAGAGTTATGACTGCATGCATGTCGCTGCAAATTAGGACAAGTCCCAAATTAGGAGACTTCACCCTCACAACATTCAAATTATGTTAATAAGTTTTCCCCCAGGTGCCAGTGGAAGCTTCTCGCCTAAGAATTACAATTCCACACAAACTTTGCTGGTCAAATGATTCTCTCTCGAGCTACGCCCAGAAAGCCAATTTTATTAGATGTACATGGTGGATCTAGCCACCCTCATTCAATTTTTAATATATCCAGTCACAATCATACAAGTATACATTAAGCAACGAATAAAAAATAAATGGTAATGGCGGCTAATGACACGTAGACACAAATGCATTACTCAGCTATCTGGAAAAGTCCATGACCATATATATCAAGTTTTGCAAGTTCCTCTTTTCGTATGGACTAGCTAACTTCCTATGGAAATATCAAGTGATCGTGACTCATTTTTATTTTTAAGCATAAAGTGGCATCTAATGGAGAATAATAAAGAAGTCATGGTGACTATTTGATAATGAAATACAACTTAACACA
This sequence comes from Rhinella marina, assembly GCA_900303285.1. NCBI lineage: Eukaryota > Metazoa > Chordata > Amphibia > Anura > Bufonidae > Rhinella > Rhinella marina. The sequence goes on from ONZH01014227.1 coordinate 86,723, forward strand.
ATTTTGTTCATCAACTACCTAACTTCTTTCACAATGCACAATGTTCCTTTTAACTAGAGATGAGCGAATCTATTCGTCGATTCGTTGATTCATATCGAATCTTGGAAATTTTCAGCTGTGAAGCGAATCCGAATATTAGGTGATTCGCTCTGTTAAGATTTGAAAATGTTCATAAGGCTTTCTATGCATTCGCTACGTACTTGTCTAATAAATTGTATGCTAATGCTACGTATAAGTTACTCTATATGCTGTTGCGTACGAATACAAGTAATTAGCGAACTTTTACTGTTAGTTCGTTATTTGTGCGCAAAAGTCCGGGAAAAAAGCAGTCACCTGACCTAGTGGGCAGGGCTTGCTCTGATTGGCTCAGGCTCGGTAAGCCAGTGATGCATCACTTCTGCTGTGACTGCTTAGACGAGCAGAAGCACTGTGTGTGAAGTTCTGAGACACTGAGACCTGTTGTTTAAATCGGGGTGTAATTGTTCAGGGAATCTATATTACACATCAGGGATACTGCAGGACAAGTGCAGGGCAAGTGCAGGGCTAGTAATTAATCAGGCAGAGAGATAGGGAGAGAGACAGGGAGAGAGACAGGGACAAAGACAAAGACCAGCTGCAGGGCCACGGAGTGAAGTGAAAAATGTCTGGAATGGATAAGCAAAAGAGGTCCAGTTCCAGCCAGACCTCGAGCTCTAAAAAAAGGGAGAAGGTGGCACAGGGCAGCAGTGCCAAAGGACCTGTAGCCGGAGCTTCTACTTCTGTAATTCGTAATAGTTGGCCGGTGTTCCACCAGGCTAACCCACCAAGGCACAAAATTGTAGAGGAGGAGAAAGTGGATGAGGTAGTGGAGTGGATGGCACGCTCATCTCAGTCTCAGCCGGATGATCTGTCATCTGCTGATACAGTATCCATTTGAAGCCAGCGGTCAGACTCTTCCAGCTCTACCATTCTTCTCCAGCAAAGACCGCAATTTTGTGCCACCTCTCGGGCTTCAGTGCTCCCTCCTAGTTGTGTCCCTTCTGCAATTTATAAAATAAAAGGCCACCGAACCCCACCACATAATCCGGCGGTTATACAGGACAGCCTTCTTGAGGATTTCTTAGAGGGCAGTCATAGTTTGGACTGCCCGGAATTGGAGGTTGGTGGGGAACAGCCTAATTTGCAGTCAGAAAAAAGTGGTGGGGAGGAGTCTTATGATGAATCTGGTGTGTTAGACCGGGGGACCTGGAAGGCGCATTGGGCTGGTGAGGAGGGTTTGATCTCCGAGGAGCAGGGTGGTAGTAGTAGTGACAGCAACAGAGGGCAGAGGCGAGTTAGGCCCAGGGCCAGTCCTTCCTTGGGAACTAGCGAAACCCCAAGTATAGTGGGGCCGCCACCAGGGTGTAAGCGTGCAAGGGCTACAAGCTTGGCCAGCTGTGGAGGGCGCACGTAGGGTGTGTGGAAGTATTTCACCACTCTGCCAGGGGACAGCAGTATGGCCACGTGTAATTTATGTAAACAGAAATTGAGCCGTGAAAAAAGCCACAAATGTCGGGACCACTGCTCTGTGGAACCATCTGAAGTGGCATCATGCTGGCAATTTAGAGCAGCCCATTAATACTGAAGAGCTGGTTACTTCTCCTGGGGTCCCTTCTTTGAGGCAGGCCGCATCCAGGGCCATAGCTCATCCCGCATCCAGGGGTGTTACTAGTACATACACCTCACCACCCACTGCGTGCATGTCTCCACCTCCCTTATTCGGCAGCCGTCCATTGCCGAATGCATGGCCAGGAAGCAGTTTTACACCACAAGTAATCCGACAGTGCGCAAACTGAATTGTCACCTGACAAAGTTGCTGGCTGTGTAGTATCTGCCGTACCAGCTGGTTCACTGTCCAGCTTTTAGGGAGCTAATGGCCTGCGCTCAGCCATGCTGGCAGGTCTCTAGCTGGCATTTCTTCTCCAAAAAAGCTATCCCCGCCCTTTACTCCCATGTGGCTGACAATATAGGACGCTCCCTGCAAAAAAAAATAAAATAAAATAAAATATATATATATATATATATATATATTTTAAAAAACTAAAGGAAAAAAAAACAAAAGAAAAAAACAAAAGAAATTAAATTAAAAAATACAATTTTTACACTGTTGTTACCTCCGACTCCCGTTACAAGTTACATTAGCGGAGATTGTTATACTCCCCCGCAGTTTGTTGTATTTACCAATCACTCTTTGCTAATATACCCCGTCCCCTACTACTACTGGCCTGGCAGCCATGAAAAGCTCATATATAATTTTTACTGCCTATGCTACAAGGCAGAATGTACAGGCTTGTTGTCCAAACAAGCCAAGCCTTTTTCTTTTACTGTAAATTGTAATCAGTGAACCGGAGTGTGCGTAATTTATTAATACTTCGGCCGGCAGACACCGCTGTGTTCATTAGTACGGGAAAATGCCAGTGGGACAATTTTTTCAGCCTTTGGCCTAAACTTACATCCCTGTCTTCTTCACTCTATGTCAGGAAGGTGTTAAAGGGTTAACAAAACACTCAAAACACAGGTTTAACAAGAATATTTTAGTAATAAATAATAACTGTTTACAAATAATAAATAATATAATAAACAAAAAAAAAAGTTACGCCGGCCTTTGCCGACGTCTGGCCATCATCTCCTGCAGTTCTTGGTGCTCCAGTTGCAGGCCACGAATAAGCCGGGAGGCAGCATGGAGCCTGGTCCCAAAGCGGCGTAAGGCTGCCTCCACTTCAAGATCAGTGGGGATATCTGTAGGGGTGGATACAATAATATAATTAGTATGATCGAGTAAAAGTGGTTGTCCCACGAAAATTTAAATCTAAATTTTAATCTAAAATTTAAAACCAGAACCTGGATTAGAATACTTTAGCAATTGCATGTCATGATATATTTGGTATATGTACTGGAACGACAGTACAGTGACATGTATATGTATTGAGCCTTTTTTTTTCTTTGAACTGCTCACTGAGAAGGCCACACATGGTCAGTTTGGGGTTTGTACTTCCTGGACACCCATACTGTGTGGTCTTCCCATGGTCCAGGGGAAAGCTCCTCCCTGACGGTTGGAGCTACAAAAGATAAAACATAAATTTAGCTTATATTTTGATGACAGAAGGTCCACCCATTACACTTTTTATTTTACCTACCTTCTACCTCTGGAAGTTGGGCTGGTGGTGTTGAAGGGGCATGTGGTGTGGAGGAGGGTGAGAGGCGCTACTCTGTGTTGCAGCAGCTGTCAAAAATCATTAACCCTTACAGTACCAGCGCCGTATATGTACGGCGCTGGAGCGGGGACATGACGCCCGTGCGGTGGGCGTCATGTTTCTAACAGCAGAGACAGCAGAGACATGCGGCTACTTACTGCCATTGGCGGCGTCTTGCTAGGCCTTTAGATGCCGTGATCACACGTGATCACGGCATCAGGATGCGTCTGAACTCGGAAGCGTACGCTTCCGGGTGGTGTACAGACGCCCCGAGTGGCCAATTGGGGTGTCTGTACACCATATGAAAACTGTAATCCTCGCTGGTGAGGATTACAGTTTTCAAACTGCAATTCTTATTCTGGCCACTATATGGCAGGCCAGTATAAGAAATGAGCAATTCTTGGATTTATCTCCATCTAGTAAATCCCTGATTGCTCATAAAGTAAAAAAACACAATATATTAGCTCATATTTGAGCTTTAAAATAATCACAAAAAATGAAAAATAAAAATGTTAAAAAGTATATAAAAAATAAAAAAAATTAAAGTTAAAGTTTAAATCACCCCCTTTCCGTATAATTAAAAAATAAATACCTAAATAACAATAAATATAGACATCATGGGTATCACCGTGACCTAAAACGCCCATACTTTTAAAATATAAAAAAAAATTCCAATACGGCAAATTGTGTGGCGGAAAAAAGCGTCCAAATGGCGATTCGCTGTTTTCTGTCGCTTTTTTTTTCTAAAAAAAATTAAATAAAAAGTGATCAAAAAGTCATACACTCCCCAGAATGGTATCAATAAAAACTTCAGATTGCCCCGCAAAAAAATGATCCCCCATACAGCTCAGTACACATAAATACCAAAAAGTTATAGGGGTCAAGATATGACAAAAAAAGGCCAACTTTATAATTATTTTATCACTATCAAAACGCAGGAAAAACTATACATATTAGGTATCGCCGGATTTGTACTGACCAGTAGAATGAAAGTAACTGGTCAGTTTTAATGAACATCGAATGTTGTAAATAAGAAACCCGTAGAACTGTAGCGGAATAGCATTTTTTTTTTCAATTTCACCCGATTTGGAATTTTTTTTCCCGCTTCCCACTACACCATATGCAATATTAAATGGTGACGTTGGGAAAGTACAACTTGTCCTGCAAAAAACAAGCCCTCATACAGCTATGTGAACATAAAATAAAACAGTTTATGGCTGTTTGAAGGCAGGGAGCGCAAAACCAAAACGCCATAACCGAAAAACCTCCGGTACTGAAAGAGTTAAATAATGGCATTAACATTAAACTCTAATGAACAATTGTAACTTCTGATGTTCATATATGGTAA
>ONZH01014228.1:0-23443 GCA_900303285.1 Rhinella marina
AGGATGACTTTCTCTCTGCAATGATACACAGAAACATTAAATGAAATATATTAACCCCTTAATGACAGGGCCATTTTTGCACCTTCGTGACCAGGCTTATTTTTGAAAATCTGACATGTGTCACTCTATGTGGTAATAACTTTGGAACACTTTTACTTATCCAAGCCATTCTGAGATTGTTTTATCGTGACACATTGTATTTCACGACAGTCATAAATTTGAGTCAATATATGTCCCCTTTATTTATGAAAAAATCCAACTTTACCAAAAATTTTGAAAAATTCACAATTTTCTAAATTTTAATTTCTCTGCTTTTAAAATTGAAAGTGACACTTCATAAAATATTTGTTATAAAACATTCCACATGTCTACTTTATGTCTGCATCATTTTGTAAATGTCATTTTATTTTTTTTGGGGACATTAGAAGGCTTAGAATATTAGAGGCAATTCTTACAATTTTTAAGAAAATTTCCAAAACCCACTTTTTAAGGACCAGTTCAGGTCTGAAGTCACTTTGTGGGGCTTACATAGTAGAACCCCCCATAAATGATCCCATTTTGGAAACTACACACCTCAAGTTACTTAACATTGATTTTATAAACTTTGTTAACCCTTTAAGTATTCCACAAGAATTAAAGGAAAATTGAGATGAAATTTCTAAATTTCACTTTTTTTGGCAGATTTTCCATTTTAGTCCATTTTTTTCTTTATCACATCTAAGGTTAACTGCCAAACAAAACTCAAATATTTATTACCCTGATTCTGCGGTTTACAGAAACACCCCAGAGTTGAAATTTTTATTGGTACCATGTTTGGGTACATAAGATTTTTTGATTATTCATTATTACACTTTTTGGGGCAAGGTGACCCAAAAATTGGTAATTTTGGCACAGCTTTTATTTATTCATTTTTTCTGTGTTCATCTGAGGGGTTATGTCAGGTAAGATTTTTGTAGAGCAGGTTGTTACGAACGTGGCAATACCTAACATGTATAATTTTTTTAATTTATTTAAGGTTTACACAATAATATCATTTTTGAAACAAAAAAAAATCATGTTTTAGTGTCTTCATAGTGTGAGAGCTGTAGTTTTTATATTTTTTAGGCGATTGTCTCAGGTAGGGGCTACTTTTTTGCGGGATGAGATGACGGTTAGATTGGTACTATTTTGGGGGGCATACGCCTTTTTGATCGCTTGGTATTACGCTTTTTGTGATGTAAGGTGACAAAAAATGGCTAGAGCAGGTTGTTACGGACGCGGCGATACCTAACATGTCTAGGGTATTTTATTATTTTATTTATTTTTACTCGATTATAAATGTGCGTATATGGGAAATAATTATTTTTTTTTACGTTTTTCATTTGTTTACACTTTTTTGACTCAGACCCACTTGGTTCTTGAAGATCCAGTGGATCTGATGTCTATATAATACACTGCAGTACACTATATAGTGTACTACAGTGTATTTTTACTTTACACTAAGCCTTTAGCAGGAGCCTGGTCAGGCTTCATATACCATGGCAAGCCAGATGGCGTCCGGTTGCCATGGTAACCATCGGGACGCTGCCACAGCAGAGCAGCGTCCCGATGGGAGGGGGGAGGAAGCTCCCTCCCTGTCTTCTGGCCACACCATAGGTGCGCTGCCAGGGCACTGCAGCGCCCGATGGGGGAGGGAGCCTCCTCCCTGTTAACCCCTTCCATGCCGTGGTCCCTACGGACCACGGAATGGAAGGGGGTTAAACGGCCAGCAGCGATGTCGGCTGTTACATTAGATTGTCAGCTGTATGTTACAGCTGACAATCTAATACCGCTCGGCCATCCTGAAAATGGGGGGGGGCTGGTGATTGAAGGGGGGGAATGTTTATACTTACGGGAGGCTGGGTGGGTTGGATGGGTCCGCTTGGCCATCCTGAAAAATAAAAACATAGCAGCGCAGCCCAGATGTCCTCAAGGACATCTGAGCTGCGCTGCTGCACTCTGCGATTGGTCAGTCTCTGCAGACTGACCAATCACAGCGATCGTGGGAGGGGGAGGGCTTTGATTGGCCCCCCAGAGTGTTTCTGAAAGCCTAAGCTTTCAGAAACAGTCGGCCCTACGATCCAGTCACCCTGCACTTTGGCAGGGTGACAGTTAGAAGCCATGACGTGCCTGCACGTCGGAGTGCCTTAAGGCAGGGCAGTCCATGACGTGCAGGCACATCATGGTGCGGTAAGAGGTTAAATATACCCGTGCGAAGCGATGTTTTCTCCCACTGCTACCCATTGTGTTTCCTCATAAATTACCATGGCATTTACCTGTAATTAAGGCCACCCTCAAAAGAAGGACTTAAAAGCACTCCCCCCCCCCCAGGTCCCACTAAACAACACCCCGACCTGGTCAGGTCACACCCCCTCCCACTCCGCAGCCAATGGGGATTGAAAAAATGAAGGTAAAAATCAACTTCTGTCAGCTGCATTGACTTTCTCTCTGCAACGACACACAGAAACATTAAATGAAATAGATGAAATATACCCAGGCGAAGCCGGGTCCTTCTGCTAGTAATAATATAAAAAATAACACAAAAATATGCCTCATACAGCTCCATCAACAGAAAAAATAAACACATTTTGAATTAAAAAAAACATTTTGGAAAAAAAAGAAGCATGTAAAAAGGTTGGAAGTGTGGTATTGTCATGGATCAGGCACTGGATTTATTTAATTGTTATCCATCAAGAACACATGCACTCTCAGCTAGCATGTATGTGTATGGGGAAGTTGAAAGAGACATCTAAAGCTGGATCCACATTGACTTTCATTTTCCATTCTTCTCAAAAAAACAGATCCTGTTAAAAAACGGATCATGTGCATCCATTATGAACATTGTGCATCAGTTATCAAAAATCTGCTTTTTTAAGGTGAAAAAAGCTGTACTTTTTTTCTATCTAAAAAAAAAAACAGATCTCAGACAGAAATGGCTAAAACGTATAGTGAGTTTCTAGTGCTAAGGGCTCTTTCACACCACCGTTAGGGATTCCGTTCTAGCTGTTATAACGTAGTTATAACGGAAAATAACGGAATCCATAGGACGGAAATCAAAACGGACACCTTTAAGTGGCATTCCGTTTTGATCCGCTGGGGGTCAGAAAAACTGGGGGTCAGTCAGCACATCCAAGTATGCAGGTGCACGTCACATAGGTGTGGCTGCAAAATAGAATGGTAAAACATAAAAATTGCAACAGCACTCTGTGAACACAGACAATAAATTGAGTACATATAATACTGCCATACTCACTATCTACACGATACTAGCGCTACATTGTAAATGTGAGATTCTTGGCAGATAATTTTGTATAAAAATTATCTGTGCCCGTCTGCCCTACATCAAGGTGATCTCTTTAAGACGGGAACCTAACATTAAACGCCATAGTCACTAGGAGCCATAGCAGCCTCCATTAACTATAGAGGATGCAGGCTCCACATGCATGCTAAGCCGACATTACAGTATATTGTACCTCTTATGGTGCCAAAATGGCCTCCACTGATTCAGGGAATGCTGGCTCCACATGCATGCCGAGCCCACACAATATGATACCTCCTTGGTGCCACACTGACCTCTATTACGCTCAGGGAATGCAGGTTCCATATAATGCTCTCTGTTTTCACCTCTCCTGGTGCCAGTTGGTCTCCAATGCATATAGGGAGAGCAGGACACAGCTTTATACTAGCACTAATTAATATGGAACCTGTATTCCCTGAACGTAATAGAGGTCAGTGTGGCACCAAGGAGGTATCATATTGTGTGGGCTCGGCATGCATGTGGAGCCAGCATTCCCTGAATCAGTGGAGGCCATTTTGGCACCATAAGAGGTACAATATAATGTCGGCTTAGCATGCATGTGGAGCCTGCATCCTCTATAGTTAATGGAGGCTGCTATGGCACCTAGTGACTATGGCGTTTAGTGTTAGGTTCCCGTCTTAAAGAGATCGCCTTGATGTAGGGCAGACAGGCACAGATAATTTTTGTACAAAATTATCTGCCAAGAATCTCACATTTACAATGTAGCGCTAGTATCGTGTAGATGGTGAGTATGGCAGTATTATATGGACTGTATGTGTATTTATTGTCTGTGTTCGCAGAGTGCTGTTGCATTTTGTATGCATTTTTTATGTTTTACCATTCCGTTTTGATCCATCATAATAGAAGCCTATGGGAAAGCATAACGGATCCGTCTGGTTTCCGTTATGCTGGACGGAAAACAAAGTTCTGTCGTTCTGTCCGTCCAGCATAACGGAAACCAGACGGATCCGTTATGCTTTCCCATAGGCTTCTATTATGATGGATCAAAACGGAATGCCTCTTAAAGGTGTCCGTTTTGATTTCCTTCCTATGGATTCCGTTATTTTCCGTTATAACGATGTTATAATGGAAAGCTAGAACGGAATCCCTAACGGTGGTGTGAAAGAGCCTTTAGGTGTGTGTATGTGGGGGGTGGGGGGACAGGGCAGATATTTCAAGAATATGGAACATATGCATTAGGTCTTGAGCCCCGGATCTTTTGAGACCCTAGCAACGCCCCTGCAGGTGGCCATATACTGGAGCCACTTCTTTCCTGATCCGCTCCCCACTGAGATGATTGGGTGTCTTGGCCCCTGCCATCCTCATCATCTTACTCCTCCACCTCTGACTACTCGTCCTCTTGCAGTGGCAGCTCCTCACCTTCCTTTTCCTCATCTTCATTATCCTCCTCCTTCATGGCAGATTCTGTTTGTGTGTCCCCAAGAGTTATTGAGTGGACAGCAAGATGCGTCAGCTGCTCTTCTTCCACCATGGTCCCCTGCTACATGAGTGTCAACGTGTGTTCTAAGATACATTTTGAGAGGAATGACATCATTAATGCCAATGTTGTCCTTGCTGACAAACTTTGTGGCCTCTTTGAAGGGCTTCAGGACCTGATTTACTGGACACAAAGTGAGAAACCCAACAGGTTCCCCTAAGGCCTTTGAAGTAGAAAAATATTTCCCATCTGCTCTACTCTGATAAAGGGTTTTTTTCCTGAAATAGCTAGTCTCTATTTTCCTTGCAAATATTATTCTGCTATCATCTAACTCCTTGTGATTTCTGGCACAATAGGATTATCATCCCAAGAAGTAATAACTACGTGTTTGCTTATGATGAGAGATGTCAACAAAACAATATAACTCGTTTGCTGCCAATAATATTAGACACCTACGGCATGAATAGATCCTGGAACATGTGTCAAACAGATTGGTGCAATATTTTTCTTGCCTCTATAGAAATAGTCTTTTTACCAGACATGGCCCACAAACTTCTACCTTAATAGCTACACCGTTGATCATTGCTTAGCCCTGTACAAGTATAACCTGCTGCAGTATGTCTTCGTTCTACCACGAATAAGATATTACTCTTGCATATAATATATTAAATACACATTTAGTTAAAATAACCCTGTTTCAGGAAAGAAATTCAGATTAATTGATGATGGAACACAGTCACAGAAAAAAAGTGGTCTAAAATGGCAGGAAATGCTCAAAAACCCCAAATGCTGTTGCGCATTTATGACCGGGGGAGCAAATCCTGCACCTGTGGTCCGCTGCTGAACGTAACCCCAGCAAAAATGCATACAATGTAGGATGCCTGCAGCGGACCACATGTACCACAACAACATCCGACACAGTGTGCGGATGTGACAAACTTTATAACAAAAATTCACAGAAAATGGTGCACTACAGCGGTGAATACAATTGACAATATATGACTAACCCTCACACTGATGTTAAAATGAGACTTTCGCCAATATATTCTTATATCAAGAACATACCGGAGCCCGAGCACCCTGTCAAGGTATCTCAAGTGGTACGGGACCTAACGCTCACCCTACTATGGTATAGGTAATTGCAGATAGGGGCATGAAGTCCGACACACAGCAACCAGCTCCCAGTTACCTCCAGTGTGAAATCACACATACGATGGGAGGGGGGTGGAGGCTGTGACTCCTGTGAGTCCCTCTTAACCCTGACGTCATGTGACCCAGGCTGCAAAGGTGCACCTAAATGTTGCCCATTAGTCAAATCAAGCCACACCTCCAGGTATAAATGTCCAAACACAGTCAAAGAAAACAAAGTGGTCTAAAATGGCAGAAAATGCTCAAAACCCCCAAATGCTGTTGCGCATTTATGACCAGGGGAGTAAATCCTGCACATGTGGTCCCCAGCAAAATTGCATACAATGGAGGATGCCTGCAGCGGACCACATGTACCACAACAGCATCCTACACAGGATAACCAAGTGTGCGGATGTGACAAACTATATAACAAAAATTCACAGAAAATTGACTAATGGGCAACATTTACAGTAGGTGCACCTTTGCAGCCTGGGTCACATGACGTCAGGGTTAAGAGGGACTCACAGCCTCCACCCCCCTCCCATCGTATGTGTGATTTCACGCTGGAGGTAACTGGGAGCTGGTTGCTGTGTGTCGGACTTCATGCCCCTATCTGCAATTACCTATACCATAGTAGGGTGAGTGTTAGGTCCCGTGCCACTTGAGATACCTTGACGTAGTGCTCGGGCTCCGGTATGTTCTTTATATAAAAATATATTGGCGAAAGTCTCATTTTAACATCAGTGTGAGGGTTAGCCATATATTGTCAATTGCATTGACCATTGTAGTGCACCATTTTCTATGAATTAATTGATGATGGGGAATAAACAGAACACCTACGTACATGGTGCCCTCTTTTTCATCTTTTCAGTTGCAGATCTGCTGTTTGCTCGCTCCTCTTCTGCCAACCAAAATGGTGAGAGAGCTTTTTAAGCTAGCTAATACACACTGAGCATTTGGGAGTCCAAGAGAGTTTCTGCTGCCCTCAGATTGACTAGCCAATCCAAGAGCAGTGCTGGACAAGAAGGAAGTAGCTTGGACTACTGATGCACAGTGGTGTGGCTATCTTGGATAAAAGAAGAGGAGCATGGGAATCACTGGTTCTGTTCATTCCCAAGTTAAGGTGAATTTTAGAGGGTCACTTTAAAACAAGGAAATACAAGCTAAATACTGTACATTTTGTTACAATTACTTCTAAGTACTTAGCTACAAATTAGTTACAAAATCATGTCTACATACTGTATAGATCATGCATCTAGTATATGGTCTGAAAATGTAGACAAAGTATACACAGACCAAGGCCAAAATCAGAAAACCATATTTTGAGCCAATTTAGGTGCTTGTATTACAGACAATTGTCCTAGCCTGACTGCAGGCACCCTGACTCGAACGTAGAGCATAATAGATCCCTATGATGCTGTCAGGTCACTCAACAGAACTATGTATATTAATGCACCCTGAATATGCTCACCTAAAACCAGCCTTAGGGTACAGCCACATGGTCCATTTTCTGTATGTATTTTCGGAAGCCAAAACTAGGAATTAATAAACTGATTCTGCGGTTTACCATGGAATGGATGGAAGTGGAAAATGAGCAACACTTCATGGGCAGATTTTGAGTTGCTTGTCTAAGGCTTTGGCTGCACTGTGACTTTTTGTAGTGCAACTGCCTCCTTATTTACAAAGTCTTTTGTGCTGTCCACACAGAGGTCCTGTTCATAAAATGGCTACTGATGGAGGGTCATGTGACCAGACAAATCACCTCCCTCCATTCAAACGCACTGCACATGCACTAAACTCCCAACAGAACATGTGCAGATTGCAGGTGTAGTGTATTTGAATGGAACAGACATCACATGGAGGTGATTTGCCTGGTCACATGACCCTCCATCAGCAGCTATTTTTATGGACAGGACCTCTGTGTGGAGAGCACAAAAGATTTTGCAAGCAAGGGACATACCTTATGAAATACAGAAAATGCTGAAGAATTTCAACAAAGACTATATTAGTAAGTGCCATATAATGATCTGATCAACAGTAACCAGAAGGTGGCTGATCCCTTTCAGTATTGACTAAAAGCCACAGTCCACATGATTGCATTTAACTGAATGTATTTATTTGGACTGCATCTAGATGAACTTTTGAGGGATTGCTGCAGGAGAGATAACGCATGTGAAAAAAGTATATTTAAGAATCTACCTTTCCTCATATAACTAAGAAATTGGTTCCATTCTACAGATATATTACATTAAAGCTATACATTGTAAGCGCTAAATGAAGATTGGATTTCTCCTCAATATGAATGAATTAACCAGTCGAGAATTGTTTTGGGTCGTGTGTTCCGAATTTTTGAAAAAGTTCGGATCGGGCCCGAATCGGTTTGGGCCAATTGAAGTTGATCCAATTGCCCTGTAAGTTGGTATATAAACTTCTCTAGCCTCCTAAGACTCAGAATATTTAGGAAAAATTACAGTATTATGTATTTTTATTTTATTCTTATGATTTTTCTTTACCTACCCAAGCTCTAGCATGCAATGACAGCATTACTAAATGATAGTGCCAGCTTGGGCCACTGTTCCAGTCCGCCTGCTCAGAAACCCATGGGGTCAGAGAAGAGGAAGCAACAGAGACTGACCAGGCTAGAGGTCCTTAAGAGGTTAAAATACCACTGCACTCTCTTGGGTCAATCTGCTGAGATTGAGAGGTGGAGTTTACCATCCAATCCACTATCTCATTCTTTTTCTCCTCAACTATAATGTTGCACCTTTCCAAAGCCAGCAGTGTGGCTGTGGCCTACTACTACCACTACTTCTGGCTGGATAGATGGGTCTTTTGTTTGGAACCCTTCCGTAGTCCAGACATTTTTGGACCTCTCAGATGTATTGGTGTAGTAAACACGTTTACAGTATATGCCGCTAGTTTGAATATAATCAACAACCAATCCCCCCCATGCCGAGTCACGTGACCACTCAGGCGCATGACTCAGACACCCAACGTAGAAGTGTAATTTAAAGCATTCACGTTCCGCATTCCGCCAAGTGGAACGCATCAGCAGTCCCATTGCAGCGAAGTGTGGGGAGGAGCGTACCGTAAGAACATACATGAAAGCATCCGAGATACTGTGAACGGCCGTGTCTGATGAAGTGTGGCCATGTGTGAATTCTGTTTGGGAAAATACAGGAAAATATTCAAGGATAGGGCTTCACTGGCAGGTGATATATACAAAATCGACAATGCCAATACAATACTAATGTGCCATAATCTGAAGGATAGGAAACACTACTAGTGGAAGTATGGGTATGGGTGTAATAATTGCTTTATATTTGTAATAAAAAAGGAATTGAAGAACAAAATCTTGTTAATGTTTTCTAGATTTCATCAGGAGTGATTAGTGTATAAATAAATCACTCACAATAACAAAAATAACTGTACTAAAAAGAGGGTAAACATAGAACAAAGGAGGAGGGGCGGTCTAGGGGGCAGGAAAGAAAGGGATCTACAAAGGCTATTTTCCAAATGCTTGTATGCTTAAAGAGGAGGGTTGGGGCAGGGGGGAGAGGGAACCCTGATATGTGGACCCCTTAAAGATATAATTCTGTTGTTCATTTAGTCCAAGTGGGGTTATTGTTTTTAGATAAAAATTAAATTGGGCCTCTCTCTGTAAAATCTCCCTATCCCAATTGCCTCCTCTTGCTGGTGGTTTAACCATATCAGAGATATGTGCTTTCCCATTATGATTCTGGTGGATATGTCTAGAGACGGATGTATCTCTTCTATTGGCGATGTCTCCCAGGTGTTCTCCCACCCTCCTCCTAAATTCAAGTATTGTCTTGCCTATATATTCAAGGCCGCACTTAGGCAAATAAGGATTTAATTTCCATTGTGGAGGAGAGGGGTTAGGAACCCCAGTGTCAAGTACACTCATATGCACATGATCAGACCACGTGGCTCACCCAATGTCCGACCTAGAGGCCTCCTTATCGAGGAGGCCTCTTGAGATGAGAAAATAGTCTATTCAAGATTGAGATAGATGAACTGGAGAAATAATCATGCAATTCCGTTCTCCTGCGTGTTGATACTTCCAAATATCATGATAAGGCGATTCATTAAGGGTTGCTCTAAGAACAACATGGTGACTTCCTTGGCTGAGTAACAGTCAAACTCAGTGTTCACCGGAATATTAAAATCTCCTCCGATAACCACTTCTCCAGTTGCCTCCTGCACCATTTTAGAAGCCGTTTACAAAAGGCAAGTTGTCAGAGATTGGGAGCATACGCGGAGACCAACGTAAATTGTAACCCATCAGTCTTGCACAAAAGCAGGATATACTTGTATCTGCCAGCAGAAACAGTAACACATTTTTTCATATTAAATGCAACAGAGGCTTTAACAAATGAATACTCCTGCTTTCCGCTTTTTAACAGCAGGTGAGTAATCTATAACAGGGAATCTACTATGTGCACATCTATGAACATCTGCCACTACTAAATGAGATTCTTGTATTAAAGCTATATCACATTTAGACTTGAGTAACTCTGTCCATAGCTGTGTTCACCGAAAAGGAGAATTCAATCCTCTTACCTTAAACGAATATACGTTCAGTCCCATGGTACATAATTGTTAGGATATTGTATAACCGGGTTACCCCCATCCCCACCTGTACAGCAGAGAGAGGTCCAATATGGAGCTCCATATGGTTTGATGCCTTCAGTCTCAGAAACAAATTTGCAAAAAAGAAAAAAGGAACAAATAGAAACCAATAAGAAACCAACATGGCAGTATGCCAAGATAATTCTGTCCGAACCAAGTGGTCGGTGTAAGTGGTAAGGTAGAAGGGCAAGAGAGAAGGACCCTTGCCTAGGACCGACACAATCATGTCTGGACTTCACAGCAACCAAAGAGCACAGAACAACTTACAATTCAGGCAGTGTCCAAGTCAGGGGTGATCTTGTCAGGTCTGGTGGCGGTGTTATCTACCAACTGTAGCACTTTGGTAAGGCCCCATTCCTGCAGCTTGTGAGCCGTAGCTTGTGGCGCTTTGAACACATGTTGGGCCCCATTATACAAGTATGTGACCAATAGCCCCATGGTGTTCCCTGAGAATCCTGAAATTCCTTGCATTTAGCCAGGGTGGCCGCGGAGAGATCCGGATATACAGAAATACCTTGAAAAATATCTGCAGGCACAGGGTTCTGACGTAGGGGCCAGTGGAACAATTCCTTGATCAGATAAAAATGAATCCTCGCCAGCATATCTAGTGGGAGGGACAAATCCAGACCTTGTGGTTTCGGCAGCCTATGGATATGATCCACAATAAGGTCTTGTCACGTACCGTGTGGTTATCGTGACACGTGTTTCATGTTGCTCATGTTTGTGCCCTGGTATTCCGGATTTGGTTGTATGCTGGTTGCCAGGGGCAACGTGTATATTGTTGGTGTCTCGGTTGTTCTCCGTGACACGGCTTCCATGTTGCTCATGTTTGTGTCCTGGCATTCTGGCTGCGGTAGTAGGCCGTGGTTGCCAGGGGCAACGTGTAGTTTTGGTTGCTGGTATGTTCCCTTATTGCATACTTCCTTCCTTCCCTGTCTGGTTCTCATGGGGTTAACATATTGACCTGGGTGTGGTCACTAGGTGCTTTTATTCTGTTGTTGCTAGCCTGGTGGGTTAGTTGTGCTCCAGCCTCCGTTGGTGCTGGAGCTATGCACCTTTCCTGGGATTCCATCTGCCCAGTCCTTGTGGCCACTTAATATGTCATCGAGGTCTTCCCGAGGTCCTCTCATCCCCTTCCCTTATTCCTGTTGTGTGGTTTATGTACGGGTGGGTGTTTGGTCTGTGACTGCCATGTGTCTTCTGACATGGAGTCCAGACATTCCCTGTATGTATGTGCCTTCGGTGAGAGGGCTCCAGGGTTCCCTGGAGGGGGAACAGCGATACTGTGAGTTGTTGCCGGTGAGCTGGTTCCTGGGTTTGTTGTGTGTACTGAGTCCTGTTAGGTGTTCGGGTTCCAGTACATGTGCCTGGGCTCAGTCTTTGGTGTATGGACTGCTTGTGCTTCTATCAGCAGTATCAGCAGGTAAGTTGCCAGGTGCACCGGGACCATCCTGGAGGTGCAGCCAGTGAGTTCTGGATAAGTGCATCCCTACCATCTGGGGCTCTGTGAAGAACGGGGCTCACTGGGTTTCTGCCCTCTGGGTTTGGTTTCTGGTGTTTCCGGTGCACTTGGTTCAGTGGTTTTCCTTGCCTGCTGATCGGTTTTCATCTCACTGTAGTGTATCGGTGTATGCTCGGTGTGGTGTTCCCCTCCCACACCGTAGCGTGACAGTATGACATATTAAGTGGCCACAAGGACTGGGCAGATGGAATCCCAGGAAAGGTGCATAGCTCCAGCACCAACGGAGGCTGGAGCACAACTAACCCACCAGGCTAGCAACAACAGAATAAAAGCACCTAGTGACCACACCCAGGTCAATATGTTAACCCCATGAGAACCAGACAGGGAAGGAAGGAAGTATGCAATAAGGGAACATACCAGCAACCAAAACTACACGTTGCCCCTGGCAACCACGGCCTACTACCGCAGCCAGAATGCCAGGACACAAACATGAGCAACATGGAAGCCATGTCACGGAGAACAACCGAGACACCAACAATATACACGTTGCCCCTGGCAACCAGCATACAACCAAATCCGGAATACCAGGGCACAAACATGAGCAACATGAAACACGTGTCACGATAACCACACGGTACGTGACAGGTCTCTGTTAATGACCGACGGTAGTGCCACTCTGAGGGGGTTTTGTAGTACGGGTTCCAAGTCAGCCGCCTCCACAGAATCCAGGATCCTGCGCAGGGGCACATTGTTGTGGCAGTGCCGATTTTCCAAGTGGTGCTCTTTGGCAGTAGGTTTAGCAAGATCTTACTCAATAGCCTCATGGGCATCTATGAGGGAATTATGTGAGGTAGCAAATTCCTCCATCTTGTTTTCTAAATGCGTTGTATGGTCCCCAATGCTCTGCAGTTCCTCTAAACATACCCATCATGTCCTCCTTCAAGGGAGAATGCAGGGTCTCCAACATTGAGTGCAGGGCTCCCCCAGTTAGGTGAGTAGAAGGCTGCCCTGCATAATCTACGACTGTGGTATCAGTGGTTGCGTCTGGTGACAACGTTGGTGTGGAAGGAGAGGAAGCAATAGAGAACACAGGAGTCGTGTCTTTACCTACGCTCGGATCTGTGGGGCCTGGTTTTCCGAAAAATTCAGTAAGTTTCCCCGGTGCTGACTGTCTTTTAACGTTCCCCATATCAGTTTGTATTGTGTGAGTCCGGAGCAAGCAGATCAAGCTACAGGAACAATCAGCGCAGGCCACTCCCCAAAAATGGTTATATTACACAGCTTATGCTACTTTCACATCTGAGTTCTCCCTTTCCGCTATTCAGATCTGTCATAGGATCACAATAGCGGGGGAAAACGCTTCAGTTTTCTCCCTATTCAATGTCAATGGGGACAAAACTGAACCAAACGGAATGCACCAGAATGCATTCCGTTCCATTTGGTTGTGGTGTGGAGCAAGACGGATCCGTCCCGTCATTGTTATATTAAAAATGATAATGCAGACGGTTGTAATATTGTGACGCAGTGGCGTAGCTACCGGGGGGGCAGGGGGGGCGACGGCTCCGGGCCCAGTGACTCAGGGGGGGCCCCAGCAAGGATGACCTTGCCTTCTATCAGGCGAATACAAGTGAGCGCTTCCATTATGGAAGCGCTCACTTGTATTTAGGGACCCCCATCAGACCTCAGATCAGCCCACCCAGCCACATAGGATTAAAATAAAAAACTTTACTTACCGCACGCAGCGTCAGGTCATAGTGGTGCGCGGGCCAGGGAAGAGAGCGGAGCGCGGACCGGAGGGCAGCCGCAGCGGCAGAACAGGTAAGTAAAGTTTTTTATTTAATCCTATGTGGCTGGGTGGGCTGATCTGAGGTCTGATAGGGGCACAGTAGGCTGATATGAGGTCTGATGGGGGCACAGTCTGCTGATCTGAGGTCTGATGGGGGCACAATACGCTGATGCTGAGGTCTGATAGGGCACAGTAGGCCTGATATGAGGTCTGATGGGGGCACAGTCTGCTGATCTGAGGTCTGATGGGGGCACAATATGCTGATCTGAGGTCTGATGGGGGCACAATATGCTGATCTGAGGTCTCATAGGGGCACAGTAGGCTGATATGAGGTCTGATGGGGGCACAGTCTGCTGAATGAGGGAGGGGTCTGAAGGTCTGATGGGGGCACAGTCTGATATAATAGGTGTGATATGATCTGAAGGTCTGATCACAGAGATGATCTGATGGCTGATATGAGGTCTGATATCTGAGAGGGGGGCAATCCTGATCTGATCTGATGGGTACTGATGAGGTACATAAAATAGGCTGCTGATATGAGGTCTGATGGGGGCACTGCTGATGAAGGTCTGATGGGGGGCACAGTCTGCTGATATGACTGATGGTCTGATGGGGGCACAATATGCTGATCTGAGGTCTGATGGGGCACAGGGTCTGACTGATATGGGGGCACAGTAGATGAGGTCTGATGTCTGCTGATATGAGGTCTGATCCTGCTGATCTGATGGGGGCACAATACGCTGATCTGAGGTCTGATAGGGGCACAGTAGGTTATGATCTGATGGACAGTCTGCTGATAGGGCACATACTGAGGCTGATGGGGGCACATGCTGATTGAGGTCTGATGGGGGGCACAATACGCTGATCTGATGGCACACTTATCTGATGGAAGTCTGATGATGGGGGGCACATGGGGCCTGACACTAATGGGTACGCTATCTGATCTGACACAGGTCTGATGAGGTCTCACCCTGATCTGAATCTTGAGAGGTCTGATCAAGGCTGATCTGAATAGAATTGCTGATCTGATGGGGGCTGATGATAGGTCTGATAGCTGATGTTGAGCTGATGGGGCACCAAGGTCTGATGACATGGATCTGAGGTCTGATGGGGCATTGATCTGACAGTTGATCTGATGGGGGCATCCTGATCTGATTGATGAGAATAAAGGCTGATAAAAGCTGAATCTGATGCTGATGTCTGACTAACTGACAGGTGATGGTTGAAGGTAGGCTCTTATCTGATACACACTGATCTGAACGTATAAAAGTGTTGAGGTTATGGGGGCATCGCGATCATGCCGTCGCAGATCGCTGTGACCAGGCTGTCATTAGTTGCGGTCACAGGGAGATGTGCCGTGGCTAGCGGGAGTGGTAAGGCAGTAATAAAGGCTTGTAGCAGCCAGCTACATGCGTCTATTACATTGTAAAATCTAAAAGTCGGCAGGGAGTGCTTTTTGTTATGTATGAGCGCCACCTGCTGGCTATAAATTGAACTGTCAGCCTGCAGGTTGGGAATTAACCTCTTCCTGCCTTGACTGTGGCAGGAAGAGGATAATCCACTTAAAAAAAATAAGTAAATAAAATTAAATAAATAAATAATTAATAAAAAAAAATTAATAAAAAGAGAAATACAGAAAAAAAAGTATAAATAGCAATAGCTACTAGTATTAGCAATAGTATAGCAGACTATGTACACACCCATACAAACATCCCTAGCATAGTTATTAGTTTTAGCAAGGGCCAGAGTGCCTAGCAAAGGCACTTTTGACTGCGCAGACAGTGTGGGAGCCCAAGGGTTAATTCCTTATGTCGTCCACTGTAGTTCAATATGGCCCGCAGGGGTGTTTTGTCAGCTACAGAGGCTGCTCCCCTTTAAGTTTATGCAGGTCACTCCCCTCCCTCCCCCTGCTGACAGGCAGTAATGGGTTATTCTTCCACCCCTATAGTTAATAAAGAGGAGGGCTTACCCTTGTTCCGGTCTCTTTTCACCTGCACCTTCATCAGGACTTGTCCTCCTGCAGGTATGGCTGAGTAAAAGGCTTTGTTGGCAGCTCTCACTGTTACAAGCAGAGGGTCCTGGATTCTTGGCCCGTTTGATGTCTGGTCTGCAGGAGCCCCCTCCTGCAGTACCAGCTTCTTCAGCTGCGGGTGGCCGGCGGTCCGTTCGGCACACCCTCCCACCTTGCCGTCTAAACCCTAGTTTGCCATCTCCCATCCCCCGTGTTAACAAGCGGGGGTGGCGCTGTAACCAGCATGTTTGCTGGAACCTCTGCTCTTCCTCCAGCAGCACGTCCTGTGGCTCCGTCCCCCGCTTTGGCTCCGCCCCCTCTCCTGCCTCGTGTGCTTCTGCCCCAGCGCACTCTGCAGCTAGTTTTCCAGGCTTTTTTAACCCTTCCAGCCCACCACAAATGGGTAATAACCCCACCACCACCTCCTCAGCTGAGGATCAGCTTCCCCAGCCTGCTCCTGCATGTCAGGAAGCTGTGGAGTCTACACTGGCCACCACTGCTTTAATTAACCCCCTCCCTGCTGGCCCCACATTGCCTTTAGTGTCACCCCCTATTCCAACTCCTTTGACTGCAGTGATACAGCGGCCTAACCCTCCTGCTGTACCCACTCCTAAGGGTCAGCATAGTCAGTTGGTCACATTCCCTAGGTGCTCTCTATTTGCCTCTCCTGCCTGTTGCTCTGACTGACATAGCAGGCACAGGTCAGGATTTCACCGCCATAGCTGTTCCCGCCAGATCATCGCGGTGGCGTTCACCCTCTTCAGATGTCAGCTCCTGCAGCGCCAGTTCTGGCAGGTCACGCTCACGTCGCAGACGGGATGTCTCTCATGATGATGCCCTGGCTGTTCAAGTTGATTCACCATCTATGTCATCGACTGGTGAGTGTAATTTCACTGGGGCCTGGGGTTCAGCTTCTATGGGTCAGCCAGGGGTGGATTGGCCATAGACCTTACAGGGAAATTTCCCGGTGGGCCGATGCCCAGGGGGCTGCCTGGGCCCATCTAACGGCCAGCCAGTGGAATATTTTGGGGATATATTTTGTGATGGACTGTGGTATTTGGCTCTGTTGGGGTGGTATAATGTGCTACAATATGGTATTGCTGGCCCTGCCATCCATCAATTTGCACCTAACTATAAAATGGGGCCAATTTTAGTATTTTTTCCAAGGGCCACTTTAAGTTCTCAATCCGCCCCTGAGGTCAGCAGTTAGTCCCAGCTAAGTGATAGGGACAGTGTAGTGAGTGACAGAGTGGTCACAGTAGGACGCGCTGAGCGGTGCTTATCACGCCCATTGAGCGAATCTCCCCAGGATCGAAGACGGTGAGGCTGTAATTTACGAGTATATAACAAGTATATAACGAGTATCTGTATGGCCAGGAACCTTTACTAGCTTCCCTCCCTTCCTGGTGAGAGATAAGGGGCTTGGATCGATAGAGGCCATATCGATAAGGCGTCATGTTTTTGTTTAAAAAGAAGCCTAACCTTCCTGTTGGAGCTTTTAGCGCTGTCAGTCTGGTGGAAAAAAGAAGGCAACAGATATGTAAAGGATGTGAAGAACTTGCTTAAGATAATTGGGATGCCTCCAGGAGGCAGATTACAGCCCAGTGAAGGTTTGATCGATGTAGCAAGAGCCTTCTATAGAACTGCTTCAAATCAGAAAAAAAAAAAAGATGGACTGTGGAAAGTGTATTGAAGGGTAAGAGAAGTTGGTTAGCAGGGTAATAGGCTGGTGCAGGAAAAATGGTTGATATGGTTTATGTAAGTGACTTATAGAAAGTTGTAGTAGGTTGAGAAACATATTTCCATTGCAAAATGGCGGATTTGGCTACTAAAGTGAGACAATGGGAGAAAAAAAAAAATCTTCTTCTTCAGTTTTTAGTTACAATTTCCCCCTCCTTTGGAATTTATGATTATGATAATGCTACCATGTCTTCAGCTCATGTTGAAACCCCCTCCTCAGGAATTCACTCCCCCCGTGGAGTGAGGAGTAGACAATAGTGTGAAAGTGACTTAAGATATAGAAATGTTCCTTTTTGTTACTGTAGATTGGCTGCATATGTGACACAGAAGAGTAAAGATAGCAGCTTGTAAATGTCCAAGCGCCGGGACAATAGTTTATGTGCACACTGCGGTGTGCTTGTGTGTTACAATGACGATGTGTTGTAGGAGTAAACAACCGAAGACAATGGTATTATGTGCCAGCAATTGACTCACTTAATGCTTCTTTCAACCCCCCCATACAGGATGGTCTTCTGTGTGTATCGGTATCCAGGAAAGCTGTGTAGCTGAGAGTTGGCTCATTCAGTGGAATGTGAATGACTGCAGCTGTTGTGTTGAATGTGTTTGAAGTTGTGAAGACTGATGAATGCTCAGCAAAGCTGTGTATGAGTTGTGTGTGGATATGCAGCAGAAAATGAAGGCATGATAATGTGAATGTGTATGGCGTACGACATTTGTTTTTTTTTCTTTATATGCGAATTGGGGATTTTTATTTTTTCCTTGGGATATTTTGTGTTTTTATTGGTACCATATGTTTTGATCAAACTCTACATTTTATTTTTGAAATCAAGGCAATGAAACGTTTCCTATGGACCCTTCATGTGTTCATGTCTGTATTGTCAGATCTGTTTGTTTCAATGTTTGTATTCTGTTGACTTGTTGTATGTTAAATGTGCATCAGAGATCTGTCCTCATGGACAACTGAGACGAGACTGACTGAAAGAGGGAGGATCACACCGTCCGACTGGAAGGGGTGGACTTAGCTGAATCAGGGGGGAGGGAGGAGGACAGGGTGGACGTCACAGATACAAAGACAGCCCTTGAGCCCATCTCCTAGGTACAAGACACCCCCGTAAAAGACGAGTACTCTGTTCATTCAAAGAAAAAGAGGAAAAAAAAAAAAAAAAAGGGTCCGTTCATTTCCACATCCAGAAAAGCTGGGTACTTCTACAAAATGTGCAGAATACACAATATCACACATTTAGTAAACATCAAACATCGTTTGGTATCTCAAGGTCAGAGGCGTAGCTATAGGGGGTGTAGAGGTAGCAGTCGCTACCGGGCCCAGGAGCCTGAGGGGGCCCAAAGACCCTTGTGCAACATAAGAAGACACACAAAGCACTGAGGGAAGGGGGCCCAAGCTGGACTCTTGCACCAGGGCCCATGAGCCTATAGTTACGCCCCTGCTCAAGGTTGGTTATGAAAAAAAAAAAAAATTAATGGTGTTGTGTTTTATTTGGTTTAAAAGGTTTTACATTACAAAGATACCCATGCATTGCTATTGATTAATGTATTGAAATATGCAGGATCATTTGTCAAAATATTATGAAAGTTTGTTTTGAAGTATCCTTTAATTAGATCAGGTTTAGAGTTTCACAAGTCTATTTTGGTTTGACAGAAGACCTCTTTGGTCTCATTGGTAAGTGTTATTTACATACAGTGTTGGACCGACAAAAGTTCTAAGGACATTTGTTTATTTGATCAATGATGGGGAGGAAACCTCAGCAACGGCTTATTCTAACATGAACTGAGTTTTTTGAGTTGACTTTTTGATTGTGTGGAACTGTTCCAGTACATCTTTCCTGTGTGCAGCTAAAAACAGCTGGGACTGACAACCTCGGGAAAAGTCCAGGAGCTGCTACGTCAAGTCTCCAAGGTGTGGTAAGATACAGTTGTCAGTAACCTGTCACCCAACAAGAAACGGCTTCAACCACGGGTCTGCCATACTGAACAAGGCCTTGCTGTTCGTACTATGGCTGTCCAGGGGCGGACCTTAACGGTAATCTGTGTGCCTAAGTCTTCCTGACCAACTAGCAGAGCTGATGCAATGATCTGTAGACCAGTGAGTGTGGGAGGTCCTTGTGTCAAAGCTCCTCCCACAGACAAAGTAATGGACTGTCAATCACCCACTGATAAGAGGCTCTAACATCTGCACTGACATCTACACCTGCTACCCCTTCACATACATAGGGAGGGGTCATAGACTGAACTTTATAATAACAAGCATCAAGTGATGGACAATTGACTTTGCACCAGAGACTTTTGTTATTATCTGAGAAGATCGAAGAGAAGACGACCACAGAGAGACACTTCTTGTTAGTCCAACATACAGTTTTTGTTTTTTAGAAATTCAATGGTCCACAAGTAGGTTTCTGTCAAATGATTAGGATAAGCCCAAGTACACAGGGGGGTGCCTGTTGGGTTTCAGCCTTGGTGAAGACTACCTTTTCCCCCATGTCCGTCTAGACACTCTTGACAATTAGAAAATCAAAGATTAGGGAAAAATTCAGTCTTTAGGGGGGACTGTGAAGGTAGACCAGTAGAAATACTGAATTTTCCCCTCACAGTGTGATGTCATTTGTATATACATGTATTCAATGCTATTTAGCCTTACAAAAATATCTCAGCTTTGCAAAATGCTTATGCAGCTGTGTCCAGTACATCCTGATACAGATTCCACTCCCTCCACCTGTCCGGGATGCTGCGGTGGGGTAACCAAGACAAGAACAAAAGAATATGTGTTTAATGCTTATCAGCTTGCTGGGGAAACTCTGTGAACGAGGCCCCCACCTTTTCTACTGTGTGTATATGCTTTTGTTATAAACGGAGCAGCCCAGATTACTTTTAGCGCCTCGAGGTAACACAGGTGGTTTCCCTGTGCCCCCTAAGCCCACTGCCTCCAGGGCCTACGATCATAAAGAATCTTTATTTTGTGGTCTGTCGCCACTGGGTGCGCACTTAGATGCCGAGTAGTGTTGAGCGAGTATGCTCGGGTACACTCAGTGTTCGGCTGAACACCGAGAGTACTCAAGCGCAATACTACAGTCTCCTCCCCGCACGTTTGTTTGCTGCTATGCATTAGCGTACACATCTTTTAATTTGTAAGTTAATACTACGCATTGTTTGATTCTCCCTGCACATTTGTTCGCTGGTACGCATTATCGTACACATCTTATAATTTGTACGCTAAGATGCAGGGAGAGATCTTAGCTACTGGCATTACACTGATTGGCTGGCCGGGAGCGCGTGATCGGGTGCTATAAAGCACCCGGTCACGCGCTTCCTGCCACTGTTAGACAGGGAGAGCTGCCGCAAACAGGGAGAGATAGTGTAGGGAGAGATTGCCACGCTAAGCAGGGATAGTTTAAAGACCCAAAAGCCCTTTTTAGGGCTACTAATATATCTGTCTGCATTTTTTTTTATTTTCTTGTTTGGGGGGGGGTGTTAATATAAATAGAGCTAGGTGGCTTGGCATTAACGCCACCAGCGCAACTGCTGCATCTCTGTATACTATATACTGACTTTGCTATTATATCTGCTCCTAAGTCTGCAGTACATCTTTTGCATCTTGCTGTGTAACTTTTGCGCAAGGAGGTACGTCTGTAGGTAAAGGATTTGGATAGGCAGGGCTAGTTCTGTTCAAAAGACACCAAAGTCCATTGTTCTATTTTTTTTGTGTTAATTTTGGGGCAAATTAGGGTAAAAAAGGAACGCAAGTGTGCCTGACACTAGCAGTATGTGCACAGCCTGTGCGTTATAGCCTTTCAGTTGTCTATATAGTTCACATCAGTTGTCACTGTTTCTACCATTATATCAGGCCACAGTTCCTAATTTGCATCTGCAGATAAATTGCCCAAGGAGGTACGTATACTGTAGGCATAGAATTTAGCTAGGCAGGGCTAGTTGTTGTGTTCAAAAGACACCAAAGTCCATTGCTTTAGAAATTACCTAGGCAGGGTTATTTTTGGTGTTCAAAAGACACCAAAGTCCATAGTTCAATTTTTTTTCTTTTTTTTGTGTTAATTTTGGGGCAAATTTGGGGAAAAAAGAATGCAAGTGTGTCCGACACTAGCAGTACGTGCCCATAGCCTTTCAGTTGTCTATATAGTTCACATCAGTTGTCACTGTTTCTACCATTATATCAGGCCGCAGTTCCTAATTTGCATCTGCAGATAAATTGCCCAAGGAGGTATGTATACTGTAGGCATAGAATTTAGCTAGGCAGGGCTAGTTGTTGTGTTCAAAAGACACCAAAGTCCATTGCTTTAGAAATTACCTAGGCAGGGTTATTTTTGGTGTTCAAAAGACACCAAAGTCCATAGTTCAATTTTTTTTTCTTTTTTTTGTGTTAAATTTGGGGCAAATTTGGGGAAAAAAGAATGCAAGTGTGTCCGACACTAGCAGTACGTGCCCATAGCCTTTCAGTTGTCTATATAGTTCACATCAGTTGTCGCTGTTTCTACCGTTAATTTAGGCGACAGTACCTGCGCTCTGTCTACTGGTTAACATTAGCTCATTCTACACAATTGACATTCTGTGAAATTTTTCTGATCAGGCACGTAATAAAAATCTTCACTACTGTAATTGGGACAAAACTGCACATATATAAATATGCGCAAGGTGAGCAGTAAGGGACGGGGAGGTGGGTGTCCTGCTGATGCTGCAGGCAGAGGCCCATGGCTCTGGGCGCAGTGATACTGTGCCTGCTGGCAGAGCACAAGAAACTAAGTCATCTAAAACTTCAAGCTTCTTTGCCCAGTTTGCCAGGCGTCACAAGACACAACTCCTGCAGCCACACCAGCACGATCAGGTAGTCTGTTGGATTGTAGGTGATAGTGCTTCCAGTCGGTTAAGCACCACCCTCTCTTCCACAAAGTCCAGTCTCAGTAGCCAAGAGTCTGGGCAACCTCATCCTGATCCTCCTTGCTCCTACCATGCAGAATCTGGGCAAAGAAATGATCCCACATTCGGTTATTCCGAGGATCTTTTTTCATCAACGTTCATTGATTTGGGCCTGTTGATCATTCACAGTCTGAAGAAGATGAGAGGGGGGAAGGACAAGCATTTTCTCCTGAGGGGGATGATGATGATGAGACACAGTTGCCAATAAGTCAAAGGCAATTAGGGTCTAAAGAGGTTGATGATGAGGATGAGATGCAGTGGGCAACCTCCCACACATACCATGCCTGACCCATGTCTTCAACTTAGTGGTGCAGCATTTTCTGAAAATCTACCCCCATTTGCCTCAGCTACTGGTAAAGGTGTGTCGCCTGTGTGCCCATTTCAGGAAATCACCTACAGCTTCTGCCAGCGCCTTCGCTTGCCGGCTCACTGACTGCTGTACGACCTGAGCATGCGCTGGAACTCCACCTTCCACATGTTGGGCAGGCTATGTGAGCAGAAGAGAGCAGTAGTGGAATACCAGCTGCAACAGGGTCAGCGCCTTTCAAGTCAGTTTCCGCTCTTCAGAAGCGACGAGTGGTCTGACCTCTGTGAGGTTTTACGCAACTTTGATGAATCTACACAGATGTGAGCGGCGATAATGCAATTATCAGCGTAACTATCCCACTTCTGTGTCTATTTAAAACCTCACTTCTCGCAATAAAGGTGGACGCTTTGTATGTGGAAATGAGGGAAGACCCTACACAGGGCGATAGCCAGACCACCCTCGGTTCGTCTTCTCAGCACCAATTGGAGGAGGAGGAGGAGCATGAGACCGCTACACAAGGTAGTACCCAGAGCAGATTTGCACCATTACTTCGGCGTGGATGGGCAGATGAGGAGGAGGAGATTGAGGGTCATTCTCCTGGTGAGGAGAGAGAAGCCTTATCTGTTAGGACTCTGACGCACATGGCTGTGTCTTTGGAAGCTGC
>ONZH01014229.1:0-77540 GCA_900303285.1 Rhinella marina
GACTTGGTTGTATTTTGTGACGTACAGAAAGTGTCACCTGGACAGTATATACGGTTTGGAGTGAGTGTGCTGAACTGTGACACACAGAAAGGTTACACGCAGCTATGTGAAATGGATTTGTATCACTCAGCTAAAACAACCAAAAAAATTATTTTTTTTCTATTTTTTTTTTAAATATTTTTTTCTTTTAGTTTAGTTTTTTTGGGAAGGTGACGTGCAGAAACCATCGTATAGCTGACTGACACACTAATGACGGTGGCTATTTAGACTGCGACCCAGACAAATGTCGCACAGAGATTTTTAGGATAAGGCTATATATACGTGACAGGTAGCAGGTGACTTGGTTGTATTTTGTGACGTACAGAAAGTGTCACCTGGACAGTATATACGGTTTGGAGTGAGTGTGCTGAACTGTGACACACAGAAAGTTTACACGCAGCTGTGTGAAATGGATTTGTATCACTCAGCTAAAACTACCCAAAAAATTATTTTTTTTCTATGTTTTTTTTAAATATTTTTTTCTTTTAGTTTTGTTTTTTTAGGAAGGTGACGTGCAGAAACTATCGTATAGCTGACTGACACACTAATGACGGTGGCTATTTAGACTGCGACCCAGACAAATGTCGCACAGAGATTTTTAGGATCAAGCTATATATACGTGACAGGTAGCAGGTGACTTGGTTGTATTTTGTGACGTACAGAAAGTGTCACCTGGACAGTATATACGGTTTGGAGTGAGTGTACTGAACTGTGACACACAGAAAGGTTACACGCAGCTGTGTGAAATGGATTTGTATCACTCAGCTAAAACAACCAAAAAAATTATTTTTTTTCTATTTTTTTTAAATATTTTTTTCTTTTACTTTAGTTTTTTTAGGAAGGTGACGTGCAGAAACTATTGTATAGCTGACTGACACACTAATGACGGTGGCTATTTAGACTGCGACCCAGACAAATGTCGCACAGAGATTTTTAGGATCAAGCTATATATACGTGACAGGTAACTTGGTTGTATTTTGTGACGTACAGAAAGTGTCACCTGGACAGTATATATGGTTTGGAGTGAGTGTGCTGAACTGTGACACACAGAAAGGTTACACGCAGCTGTGTGAAATGGATTTGTATCACTCAGCTAAAACAACCAAAAAATTATTTTTTTCTATTTTTTTTTAATATTTTTTTCTTTTACTTTAGTTTTTTTAGGAAGGTGACGTGCAGAAACTATTGTATAGCTGACTGACACACTAATGACGGTGGCTATTTAGACTGCGACCCAGACAAATGTCGCACAGAGATTTTTAGGATCAAGCTATATATACGTGACAGGTAGCAGGTGACTTGGTTGTATTTTGTGACGTACAGAAAGTGTCACCTGGACAGTATATACGGTTTGGAGTGAGTGTGCTGAACTGTGACACACAGAAAGGTTACACGCTGCTGTGTGAAATGGATTTGTATCACTCAGCTAAAACAACCATAAAAATTATGTTTTTTTCAATTTTTTTCGTTAAATTTTTTTTCTTTTAGTTTTGTTTTTTTGGGAAGGTGACGTGCAGAAACTATCGTATAGCTGACTGACACCCTAATAACGGTGGCTATTTAGACTGCGACCCAGACAAATGTCGCACAGAGATTTTTAGGATCAAGCTATATATACGTGACAGGTAGCAAGTGACTTGGTTGTATTTTGTGACGTACAGAAAGTGTCACCTGGACAGTATATACGGTTTGGAGAGAGTATGCTGAACTGTGTCACACAGAAAGGTTACACGCAGCTGTGTGAAATGGATTTGTATCACTCAGCTAAAACAACAAAAAAACTTATTTTTTTCCTATATTTTTTTGTATTTTTGATTTTTTGGGAACGTGACATGCAGAAACTATCGTAGAGCTAACTGACACCCTTCTGACGGTAGCTATTTAGACTGCGACCCAGACAAATGTCGCACAGAGATTTTTGGGATCAAGCCATACACGTGACAGGCAGCAAATGACTTGGTTGTATTCGGTGACATACAGAAAGTGTCACCTGGACAGAAAATAGTGAGTGTACTGAACTGTGACACACAGAATGGTTCCACACTGCTATGTGCAATGGATTTGTATCACTGAGATATAACATAAAAAAAGGGGGTTATACATGGCGATAGCTGCACTACTAGTGCCAGCCAGCCAAGTGACAAAAAAAAAAAATGTCTTCTAGCCCTTAGAAGGGCTGTTGGGTTCTTTGTGGGTGATCCCTGCCTAACAGACAACTAAATGCAGGCCTTAACACTGTCCCTGAAAGGCAGCAGCTCTATCCCTAACGACATCCAGACGGCATCTGAGCCAAGTACCGCGGCCAGTCTGTAGTATATTCCAGGGTCACCTGATCAGGCCAGCCAACCCCTGCTATCGACATGTAAGGGCCCCACGTGATGCTGGGTGGTACGCAGAGTCTCCTGGCTTGTGATTGGCTGTGTTTTTAGGCGCCAAAAAAGCACGATGCGGAAGTTGCCATTTCCTTGAGCATGGCGAGATACTCGTCCGATCAGCGAGCACTTACGAGTACCCTAATGCTCGAACGAGCACCAAGCTCGGACGAGCATGCTCGCTCATCTCTAATTAGTATTCATTTTCTATTAGTAGTAGCAGTAGTATTAGTTTTGTCAATAATTTTTGTTGTTAATTGTGTTTACTAGAAAATGTCAAAATCCTCAACATATACAGTGCCTTCCGAAAGTATTCGGCCCCCTGGAACTTTTCAACCTTTTGCCACATTTCAGGCTTCAAACAAAAAGATATAACATTTTAAATTTGTGGTGAAGAATCAACAACAAGTGGGTCACAATTGTGAAGTGGAACAAAATTTATTGGATCATTGAAACTTTTTTTGTAATAATAAAACTGAAAAGTTGGGCGTGCAAAATTATTCGGCCCATTTACTTTTAGTTCAGAAAACTCACTCCAGAAGTTCATTCAGGATCTCTGAATGATCCATTGTTGTCTTAAATGACTGATGAAAATAAATAGAATCCACCTGTATGTAATCAAGTCTCCTTATAAATGCACCTGCTCTGTGATAGTCTCAGGGTTCTGTTTAAAGCACAGAGAGCATCATGAAGACCTATGGAACACACCAGGCAGGTCCGTGATACTGTTGTAAAGAAGTTTAAAGCTGGATTTGGATACCAAAAGATTCCCCAAGCTTTAAACATCCCAAGGAGCACTGTGCAAGCGATCATATTGAAATGGAAAGAGTATCAGACCACTGCAAATCTACCAAGACCCGGCCGTCCCTCTAAACTTTAATCTCAATCAAGGAGGACACTGATCAGAGATGCAGCCAAGAGGCCCATGATCTCTCTGGATGAACTGCAGAGATCTACAGCTGACGTGGGAGAGTTTGTCCATAGGACAACAATCAGTCGAACACTTCACAAATCTGGCCTTTATGGAAGAGTGGCAAGAAGAAAGCCATTTCTCAAAGATATCCATAAAAAGTATTGTTTATAGTTTGCCACAAGCCACCTGGGAGACACACCAAACATGTGGAAGAAGGCGCTCTGGTCAGATGAAACCAAAATCGAACTTTTTGGAAACAGTGCAAAACACAGCAACACAGCTCATCACCCTGAACACACCATCCCCGCTGTCAAACATGGTGGTTATAGCATCATGGTTTGGGCCTGCTTTTTATCAGCAGGGACAGGGAAGATTGTTAAAATTGATGGGAAGATGGATGGAGCCAAATATAGGACCATTCTGGATGAAAACCTGTTGGAGTCTGCAAAAGACCTGAGACTAGGATGGAGATTTATCTTCCAGCAAGACTATGATCCTAAACATAAAGCAAAATGTACAATGGAATGGTTCAAAAATAAACATATCCAGGTCTTAGAATGGGCAAGTCAAAGTCTAGACCTGAATCCAACTGAGAATATGTGGAAAGAGCTGAAAACTACTGTTCACAAATGCTCTCCATGCAACCTCAAAGAGCTCGAGCTGTTTTGCAATGAAGAATGGGCAGGAATTTCGGTCTCTAATGTGCAAAACTGATAGAGACATACCCCAAGCGACTTGCAGCTGTAATCGCAGCAAAAGGTGGCGCAACAAAGTATTAATGCAAGGGGGCCGAATAATTTTGCACTCCCCACTTCAGTTTTATTATTACAAAAAAGTTTAAATGATCCAATAAATTTCATTCCACTTCACAATTGTGACCCACTTGTTGATTCTTCACTAGAGATGAGCGAATCTATTTGTCCATTCATTGATTCGTATCGAATCTTGGAAATTTTTAGCTGCGAAGCGAATCCGAATATTAGGTGATTCGCTTTGGCTTTGTACGCATTTGCTAGTTGTCCTATAAATTATACGCTATTGCTACGTATAAGTTACTCTATACGCTGGTGCGTACGAATTCAATTCATTAGCGAAATTTTACTGTTAGTTCGTTTATCGTGTGCAAAAGCTCGGGAATAAAGCGGTCACCTGACCTAGTGGGCAGGGCTTGCTCTGATTGGCTCAGGCTCGGTAAGCCAGTGACGCATCACTTCTGCTATGACTGCTAAGATGAGCAGAAGCAGTGTATGTGAAGTTCTGAGACTCTGACACCTGTTTTGTAAAAATTGGGGTGTAATTGCTCTGGGAATCCATATTACAGATATTAGGGATACTGCAGGGCAATTGCAGGGCCAGTTCAGGGCTCGTAATTAATCAGGCAGGGAGAGAGAGACAGGAAGAGATAGGGAGAGACAGGGACAAAGACCAGCTGCAGGGCCACAGAGTGAAGTGAAAAATGTCTGGAATGGTTAAGCAAAAGGGGTGCAGTTCCAGCCAGACCTCGAGCTCTAAAAAAAAGAAGAAGGTGGCACAGGGCAGAAGTGGCAAATGACCTGTAGCCGGAGCATCTACTAGTAGTATTCACAATACTTGGCCGTTGTTCCACCAGGCTAACCCTCCAAGGCGCAAAATTGTAGTGGAGGAGAAAGTGGATGAGGTAATGGAATGGATGGCACGCTCATCTCAGTCTCAGCCAGATGATCTGCTGTCATCTGCTGATACAGTATCCATATGAAGCCAGGGGTCAGACTCAGAGCGTTCCTCCTGCTCCACCATTCCTTTCCAGCAAAGCCTTTAATTTTTGACGTTTTACCTGAACGTTCGTTATTAGTGCGCGAATGTTCGCTAAAAGCCATATAATTACGTATATTTTGTACGCAAATTCAACTAATCTATTCATCGAATGTACGAATCTTAGGAAAAGTTCGGCGAATGTTCGGCGAATAAAAATTTGCATGATTCGCTCATCTCTTTTCTTCACCAAAAATTTAAAATGTTATATCTTTTTGTTTGAAGCCTAAAATGTGGCAAAAGGTTGAAAAGTTCCAGGGGGCCAAGTACTTTCACAAGGCACTGTATATAAAAATGACAACTGCCAAAATGCAAAATATATGTATACATATTATGGATATATGAGTATTACACACTAGCACTGGTGTAGAATGCTACTGAGAATAACACTTTGAGGACAACTCAATTGTTTCACCTATTCCATAAATTAAAGAGTCTACTTAATTAACATTTCATTGAAGTTGCTTCATTCTTGCAGATCGCCAGTTTACTAGTGGAGAGGTCAACTTTCTTAACTGATTTAAATAGGAAAAAATGATTACTTTTTACGTTAAAAACATTGGAAGTCAACAAAGAATTGCAATGTCTTCATTTAAATTCTATTTGGGCAGTAAACACTGTCTCTCTTACAATTTCCTGAAATGACATTATATTTGCTTGTGATTCTGCTTCTCTCCTTCTGTTTCCTTGTCTCATACTAACGGTGCTGCCTTCTGGGGTGCCGATGGCATAAGATAGGCAGAGGAGAGTAGATTCAGTTATGCATATAAATATGATGTGTTGAACCATAATAGAGTTTCAGAAAATATATTTGAAAAAAAAAATCAATTTTCACTTGCCAAAAAAGAATAAGAACATATATTTTACATTAATGAGCAGCCTGAAGAATCAGAATTTCAAATATACAAAAAAATAACAGTTTATCTACCATATCTATTTCTGTTTATATATGAGAAACATGTTGCATTAATTTTTATTTTGGATCAGAATCTTAGCTTTTCTACAGTTTTATGATATCTTATATATTATATATAAATATAGGTGTTTGCCTGGATTGTAGCATGTTTGTTATTTCCCTGTTGTCTTACTGTTATCTGTCTCAATGTTTTTAATAATCCTATAATAGCTTATATTATAAAACAGCACCAGAATTGTAACAGTAAATGTTTCTGGATAATAAATCTGGCATATCTTTAGACGGTTTAGTCTGAATTTTTACCAAATATTTGTTAGCTTAGTTTGTGCCAGAGTTGTATTACACCAGAATTTTGAAGCATGGTAGCGCCCCTTAACCCCTTGACTCTGCAGCCAGTTTTGGCCTTCGTGACCAGGCCATATTTTTTAAATCTGGCCTATGTCACTATATGTGATAATAACTTTGGAATAGTTTAACTTATCCATGTGATTTTGAGATTGTTTTTTGGTAACACATTTTACTTCATGTTAGTGGTATATTTGGGTTGATATGCTTTTAGTTTTTTATTAAAAAAAAGGAAATTTGGAGAAAATTTGTAAAAAATGGCTATTTTCAAAGTTTAATAATATCTGCTTTTTAGCCACAGTGATACCCCCAACTGAATTTATGAATAACATTTCACATATGTCTACTTTTGTGTAAGCATTATTTTTTTATGTATTTTATTCTTTTGCGGACTTTAGAAGGCTTGAAACTCTAACAGCAATTTTATAAATTTTCATGAAAATTTCCAGAACCAATTTTTTAGGGACCAATTCAGTTCTAAAGGGGCTTTTAAAAGTCTATATATTAGAACCCCTGTAAATCACCACACATTTAAAAATGCACCCCTTAAACTATTCAAAACACCAATAACATTTTTTAACCCTTTAGTCTTTTCACAGAAGGCAGATTTGACTGGAATACTTTTAGGGTGCTATGGCGCATTTGCAGAGCCCCTGAGATACCAGAACAGTGGAATCCCCCAATAATTAAAGTAAGGTAGCATTTAGTGAGGTGACTGGTCTTAATTTTTTAGGGTGCCATCAAAAATTAAAAAGTATTAATATGGTGTACTGTGTGGTAAACTTTCAAGCATTCTGAAATACAAAGAGCTGGCTTGGAAGGGCAGGATGGACAAAAGTAGCGTGTGTCACTCCTTTTTCCTCTTTTGGAGCACACACGACATGCTCTTTGGGAGTATTTTCTTGTCTCTGTTGAGGGAATGGTGGCCACAAAATGCCTCTATGTTAGTCTTTTCGCATCTTCACATTCTAATGGACCTGAAGGGGAAACGTTTTTGAAAAGGAGGTCCTCAATCACTTTTTCTTGGTAAGTGAGGAATCGGACATTAGTGGTGGAAAAACAAAGGAGTTGTACATGGCCACCTGAAAAAGGTAGATGCTGATTTTTTGTACCATGCATTGGTCTTTCTCAGTGCTAGGTACGGCTGAAGGACTTGGTCAGCCAGATCCACACCACCCATGTACCGGTTATATTCTAAAATACAAACCGGCTTATGCTTTTCGGTGGTGGATCCCTTTTCTGTTATTCCCATGGTGCGGTCGGCGTGTATGGTACTCAAAAGAAATACATCTTTCTTATCTTTATACCTGACTGCAAGAAGATCACCACTGCGGAGGCAACTTGACTCCCTCTTTTTCAATTTGAGGCTGACAAGTGTTTGTGTGAGAACCCCAGTCGATTTTTTTGAATAGTCCCACAAGCCCCTATATTTTGTGTCTGCAGATTTTTATAAAGGGGTATACTAATATAATAGTTGTCAGTATACAAGTTATACCCCTTTTGTAGAAATGGCCTGATCAACTCCCATACAATTTTTCCGTTTATTCCCAGGTAGGTAGGGAATCCTGGTGGACTGAGATTTCGATCCTTGCCCTCATAAATTCGAAAGGCAGATGTATAGCCTGATGAGCTTTCTACATTTTATATATTTTTACTTCATATCTAGCCCTCTTGCTAGGGAGATATTGCTTGAAATTAAGCCTCCCATTAAATTTCACTAAGGATTCGTCAATGGAGATATTTTGTGTGGGGGTATATAGGGTTAGAAATTTTTCTGACAGAATGCTTAGGAGAGGCCTTATTTTATAGAGACGATCAAAGTCTGGGGCATTGTTTAGTGGGCAGTTACTGTTATCATTAAAATAGAGAAATCTCAACAGGATTTCATAGCGATTTCTGGTCATCACTGCAGAAAAGTTGGGAGTACAGTGGACTGAGCTTGAGGACCAGTATGAACGAATGGTTGACTTTCTGACAAGACCCATCGCAAGTGTTAGGCCTAAAAAATTTTTAATTTCTTGAATGATCGTTGGGGTCCATGCATTTCGTCTTGCATAAGCTGACTGGGGGTTTTTCTCTAAATATTGGCATGCATAAATTTTGATTTGGACAACAAAATGTTCTAATAAATTGTCAGTATTAAAGAGCTGAAAAAAATCAATTGGACATAAGCCATCCACACTGACATTTATACCTGGGATGGCATTCTAACTCTGGAACAAATGGGGGGGCAGAATTTGGGGGCCCCCACATAGGAGATGCAATTTCTGGTGGAATAATATTTTGGCTTTGTAGATCCTGTGCAGTGTCTTGCAATCCCTCGCTTGTACTTGGCATGTCAGACATGTCAATATCCTGAGGTGTACGTGTACTAGTCCCTTGTGACAGACTCTCACTGTATCTTGGACTTTTCCTGGGTGGAACAAATTCCACATCCCTTTCACAGATGTCTGAGTCACTAACTTCAAAACCCTCAAAGAGACTATCATCATCTGATCCACCACTTTCGCTGTCAGAACAAAGGAAAGTGAAAGCTTTTTCAGCAGTATATAACTTGCGTGCCATCTTTTTATGTATTTTTCTATGACTTTTTAAATGAAATATCAAATGTAACTACAAACAAGAAAAATTAATATCTCTAATGAACAGAAGTGTAGAATATATGATCAATAAAATGACCAGAACTAATCAACTTGCAGGATAACAGACCGAACTGGATGGATGGAAGAGTAGCACCGATAACTAGTTACGTGTTGATCAGCGCTGACACTGAATTGATGAATCAATAAAAGTGTATATATGTACATAGATCTATGGGATTTTATACAATACAATGAATAGTTTGTACAGCGTTACGGAATTTGATAGCGCTTTATAAAGATTTTTTTTATTGCTGAAATGTATTGATTTATTGCTGAAATGTATTGATTTATTGAAATAAATCCAGTGAACCCTATCTGAACTATATAACTAATCTACCTAAACTACGTAGACTACCTAAACTACCTTCCTACACTGTCTGCACTACACCAGCTATGGGGAGGTGAAAGGGTTAATGATTTTTGAGACTTTTATGAAGTTTTCACAATTCAGTCACTGAAGCTGACGCTGCCTGGAGCTTTGATCTCTCTTCCTCTCTGCCAGAGAGGAATAGAAAACAGTTTTAGGCAGCGGGAAACTTTGTTCCTATAACAAACTGTAATGTGATCACCACGATTGGTTAATCATGGTGATCATGTCATCGGAACCTGAACCAATCTGGTCCGATGACTACACACAGTGCCGGGGCTGCTGTAAGCGCTCTGCTCAGCCTTCTCTGAGCGCTGGAGCAGGGGTGAGCAGCGCTAGCAGCAATATGCACCTGGCACATTATTCACTGGGCTGCAGGCAGACAGACCAGTGCTGCTGCTTGTAAAGAGGTCCGCTTCCTCCCCACAGTGCCGGGGCTGCTATTAGCAGCCTGCACTAAGCACTGAAGCAGCGCTGAGTAGCGCTAGCAGCGCTGTTATCAGCCCACGTTAATTAACGGGCTGCAGGCACAAGGACCAGCTCTGCAGCACATTAAAGGGGTATTCTCATCTTAGAAAATGGGGGCATATCGCTAGGATATGCCCCCATTGTCTTATAGGTGTGGGTCCCACCACTGGGACCTGCACCTATATCCAGAACGGAGCAGGGAGCGCTGAGCTTGAAGGACCCTGGGTTTCCGGTGGTCAGGCCACCACCAGGCATAGCTCCCCGCTGCGCTCATAGAAATGAATGGGAGCGCAGCACGCAAGCGAGGCCACCGCTCCCATTCATTTCTATGGAGCCAACGGAAGTAGCCAAGCCAGCGCTTGGCTATTTTCGGCGGCCCCATAGAAATAAATGGAGGGCGGCTGCGCATGCGCAGTGCACCCTCATTCAGTTCAGGGGCTCCGTTCTGGATATAGGTGCGGGTCCCAGTGGTGGGACCCACACCTATAAGACAATGGGGGGATATCCTAGCGATATGCCCCCATTGTCTAAAATGAGAATAACCCATTAATTAACGTGGGCTGGTCCTCAACTGGTTAAGCCTTGTCTTCTTGTTGAGTAAATAATTATTAAATTTGTCCCTATGTTTGACAAAACTTACTAAAGTGAAATCAACTAGTAATGGTTGTTTAACTAAGAAAATAACAACTTCCTTCTGAACATTTCATGATATTTTAATGAAAAGGTTGGTGAA
Source organism: Rhinella marina (assembly GCA_900303285.1). Lineage (NCBI taxonomy): Eukaryota > Metazoa > Chordata > Amphibia > Anura > Bufonidae > Rhinella > Rhinella marina. The sequence continues at coordinate 10,587 of ONZH01014229.1, forward strand.
AGGGAGGTGGACATATTTACTGTATATCTTGAAATGGTCATTAATAAAATTATAATGATTATATGTCAGCTGCCATTTTTAAGTAAATTCAATAATTTCACCATGCTAAACTGCTTATACCAATATCTATTGTGGAGGAGATGAGAACAAGCAAATCTTTTGAGGATATATTATCAGTAGAGATGAGCGAATCATTCAAAATTTTATTCGCTGAACATTCGTCAAACTTTTCATAAGATTTGTATATTCTACAAGTCTATTCGACGAATCTGCGTACAAATCAAACTTTATTATGTGGCGTTTTGTGAACATTAGCGCACTAATAACGAACGTTCAGTTTTAAAAGGTACGCAACTTCTTTGTACACGTACACATGAGCGTACAAATTGCGTACGAAAATGACGGGCTTTGCTGGAGAGCAATGGTCAAGCAGGAAGAACGCTCTGAGTCTGACCCCTGGCTACAAATGGATACTGTATCAGCAGATGACAGCAGATCATCCGGCTGAGACTGAGATGAGCGTGCCATCCACTCCACTACCTCATCCACTTTCTCCTCCACTACAATTTTGCGCCTTGGTGGATTAGCCCGGTGGAACAACGGACAAGTTTTGCGAATACTACAAGTAGAAGCTCAGGCTAAAGGTCCTTTGGCTGTGCTTCCCTGTGCCACCTTCTCCTTTTTTTTAGAGCTTGAGGTCTGTCTGCAACTGGACCCCTTTTGCTTATCCATTCATGACATTTTTCACTTGACTCTGTGGCCCTGCAGCTGGTCTTTGTCTTTTTCCCTTTCCCTCTCCCTGTCTCTTTCCCTGTCTCTCTACCTATCTCTCTCCCTGTCTCTCTCTCCCTGCCTGATTAATTACTAGCCCTGCACTGGCCCTGCACTTGCCCTGCAGTATCCCTGATGTGTAATATGGATTCCCTGGACAATTACACCCCAATTTCAACAACATAGGTCTCAGTCTTTAGGAACTTCACACACAGTGCTTCTGCTCATCTCAGCATTCACAGAAGAAGTGATGCATCACTGGCTTACCAAGCCTGAGCCAATCAGAGCAAGCCCTGCCCACTAGGTAAGGTGACCGCTTTCTTCCCGGGCTTCTGTGTACGAATAACGAACTAACAGTAAAAGTTCGCTAATTACTTGAATTTGTATGCACCAGCGTATAGAGTAACTTATACGTAGCATTAGCGTGCAAGGACAAGTACGTAGCAAATGCGTAGAAAGCCTTAGGAACATTTTCGAATCTTAACGGAGCGAATCTCCAAATATTCGGATTCGCTTCACAGCTGAAAATTTCCAAGATTCTATACGAATCAACGAATCGGCGAATAGATTCGCTCATCTCTAATTATCTGTAAAAGTGTGACTATAACGTTTTATTCTGCCAGATTCTGCCTATGCAAGTGTTCTGGAGAGGGAGTGTCACTGTGAATTCTCTATACTGATCCACAAAACAGTCATTTCCTCTTGCTCTAACAACTATAGTGACCTCCTAGTTTGATACATTAGCTGTCATTCAAAGAAGAGGGCAGGGTTCTAAAGCAGCTTAGTGCAAAGAGCAGAAAACCTTTTAAAGTGAAGATCCAACTCCACTGCACCTGAAGGAGCATAACCTTGCAGAATAAAAGTTCCTATTCACACTACACCTGTCCTACCCAGCTCCTATCTAGTACTGTAAGAAATTTAGTTTGATAAAACATGCTGATGTACTCCCAATAAAAAACAATTAAAATTATTAATGATTTTTTTATTACTTAAAACAGATTCAACTTGAACTGTTTATTTTTAATTCTTATATTTAATTTTGTGCATCTGGAAAATTGTTACACATACATGGGCTTTAAATAGTGTAACCACATTTAAAGTGAAGAAGTAACACACTAGGAAATCCGTGTGAAACATACTCACCCAGTTTATCTATTCAGCGCTTGAAAATGGTTCCAATGAGGAATGAATGACTAAAATACTGCTTGTGCATTTGGTGAATACATTCCGCATTTGGATTTCTGAAGGCTTATGACACTGTAACATATATGTGGTTTGCAACAGATTCAGATGTTTCAGCTTAAGTCACAAGGTTAAAAAATAAACCAGGTCTATCATGTTCGACCTGACTTGTGATGTTAAAATGTTAACATTTTTCTTCTGTTTTGTGACAGCTAGTATTTTTGGTAAATATAAATACAATGCTGCTCTCTGAACATCTAGCTTTACTGTGTACCTTGTAGACGTTTTATCAGCAATACCATCTACCCTAATAAAGCTAATTTGCACATTGTTATATTAATATTATACATTAGAAATTGTTTGTCCAATTAGTTTTAATCTACAAGAACAAAGTTATCTTTCAGTTTCTTGGAACCACCATATACCAATACACACATCAAGAGCCATTATTATGCTCTGTGCCCTTATGATTTTACTACACTAGGTGATGTCCTTATGGACTTTAAAACTAATGAAAAGTTCCTTAGACTGCTGATAACTGCAGTCTAAGACATAAAAACAGTCTTCTTTAAAAGAAAAATATATAACTATCTTTAACCCTTAGGCCTCTTTCACACGAGCGTCCCGGATTCGGTCCAGATGCGTTGAGGGTGCGTTCAGGAAAACTTGCACCATTTTGCAAGCAAGTTCAGTCAGTTCTGTCTGCGATTGCGTTCAGTTGTTCAGTTTTTTCCGCATGGGTGCGATGTGTTTTAATGCGTTTTTCACACGCGTGATAAAAAACTGAATGTTTACCAACAACATCTCTTAGCAACCATCAGTGAAAAACGCATTGTATCCGCACTTGCTTGCGGATGCAATGCGTTTTTCACGCAGCCCCATTCACCTCTATGGGGCCAGGGCTGCGTGAAAAACGTAGAATATAGAACATGCTGCGATTTTCACGCAACGCAGAACTGATGCGTAAAAAAAACGCTCATGTACACAGACCCATTGAAATGAATGGGTCAGGATTCAATGTGGGTGCTATGCGTTCATGTCACGCATTGCACCAGTGCGGAAATCTCGACCGTGTGAAAGGGGCCTTAGGATACCAGCGCTGTACATGTACGGTGCTGTGCCAGGCGGGCACAGGAGCTGCACTCACTCGATTAGCTGCGATAGCCGGACCCCTGCTGTATGCACCGGCATTGGTGAAAACACCTATACTGGTGCATTAACCCTTGCAAGTGCGGTATCCTGAAGGGTTAAGTTGTCCCATCGGGTCCCCACGCTGCTGTGATAGGGACCCGATGGCAGGAAAGGCTGCCTTCTACAGAAGCCTGTGAGATCCAGCCCCCTGGATCTCATAGGCAGCAGGCTGTAAGTGTATTACACTGGTAATACACTTATAGCCAATGCATTACAATACAGAAGTATGGTAATACATTGTGCAGGGGATCAGACCCCTAAAAGTTGAAGTCCCAGACTGGGACAAAAAATAAAGTGAATTTTTTTTTTTTTTAAATAGTTTTACAAAAAATTAAAGGTTCAAGTTAAAAGAAAAAACGTCCTTTTCCCAAAATGAAGTTTTTAAAAATGTAAAAAATAGGGATAAAAAGAAAAGCAGGCATATTAGGTATCGCCACGTCCATATTGACCGGCTCTATAAAAATATCACATGACCCATCCCGCTAGGTGAACGGCATAAGAACTAAAAAATAAAAACAGTGTACAAAAAAGCCATTTTCTGGTCACCTTGCCTCACAAAAAGTGTAATACCAAGCGATCAAAAAGACATATTAATCCCAAAATGGTACCAATCAAACCGTCATCTGGTCCCGCAAAAAATGAGCCCCTACCTAAGACAATCGCCCAAAAAAATATATATATATGGCTCTTAGAAAATGGCAAAACAAAAAAAGATTTTATTCTGTTTAAAAATGCATCTAATGTTTAAAACTTAAGGTATCACCGCGTCCGTAACAACCTGTTGTATAAAAATATTACATGAGCTGGCCTCCCAGGTGAATGCTATAAAAATAAAATAAAAAAAACTGCCAAAACAGCCATTTTTTATCCTCTTGCCTCACAAAAAGTGTAATAGCAGGCGATAAAAATAGCATATTTACTCCAAAATGGTACCAATTAAACCGTCATCTCATCCCGCAAAAAATGAGACCCTACCAAAGACAGTTGCCAGAAAAATAAAAAAAATAGGACAGTTAGAATATGGCAACATAAAAACAAGATTTAATTCTGTTCAAAAATTCATTTACTGTGTAAAACTTAACAACAAAAAAATAAAAATAATAGACATAGTAGGTATTTCCACATCCGTAACAACCTGCTTATAAAAATATCACATGATTTGTCCCTTTCGGTGAATGCTGAAAATTTGTTAAAAAAACTATGTCAAAAGAGCTATTTTTTTCACCTTGACTAACAAAAAGTGTAATACCAAGTGATCTAAAAGTCTCCCCAAAATGGTACCAATGAACATGTCACCTCATCCCGCAAAAAATGAGCCCCCACATAAGACAATAACTAAAAAAAAAATAAAAATCCATCGCTCCCGCAAACCAATCCATCAAAATCTGTGCTGCAATATCCATATGGTGCTCCTTCTGTTCTGTCCTGCCATGTGCCCCCACAGCAGTTTATCAACACATATGGGGTGTTGCCTTATTCAGGAGAAAATGGGTAAGAAATTATGGGGTGCTTTTCTCCTGTTACCCCTTGTGAAAATGAAAAATTTGAGGCTAAAGCAACATTTTATTGAAAGAAATGAAACTTTTGATTGTCATAGCCAAGTGTTTCTAAATTCAGTAAAACGCTTAGGGGTTTAAGTGGTCAGTACCCCCCTTAATATATTCTTTAAGGGGTGTAGTTTCCAGAATGGGGTCACTTTTTGAGGGTTTCCACTCTAGTGGTACATCAGGGTCTAATAAAATACAAAATGGTGCCTAAAAACCATTCTAGCAAAATTTGCCTCCAAAATCCATATGGCGCTCCTTTCCTTCTGACCACTGCCACGTGCCCACAGAGCAGTTTACCATCACATATGGGGTATTTCTGCAAACTGCAGAATCAGAGTAATGTATATTGAGGTTTAGTTTGCTGTTAACCCTTGCTATGTTGCAATAAAAAAAATTATTAACATGAATAATCTACCAAAAAAAGTGAAATTTTGAAAACTTCCATTTTCCTTTAATTATTGTGGAACACCTCAAGGGTTAACAAAATTTGTAAAATCAGTTTCTTTTTATAATTTGAGGGGTGTAGTTTCTAAAATAGGGTTATTTTGGGTGGTTTCCATTAGGTAAGCCTCACAAAATCACTTTATAACTATATTGGTGCTCAAAAAAATGGTTTGGCAAATTTTTTGAAAATTTGAAAAATTGCTTCTAAACTTCTAAGCCCCCTAACTTCCTAAAAAAATAAAATTACATTTACAAAATGATGCCAACATAATGTAGACATATGGGAAATGTTAAGTAATACATATTTTATGAGGTATCAATTTCTGTTTTAAAAGCAGAGAAATTGAAATTTTCAAAAATTGAAAATGATTGTCATGAAGTACAATGTGTCACGAGAAAACAATCTCAGAATGGCCTGGATAAGTAAAAGCGTTCTAAAGTTATTACCACATAAAGTGACACATGTCAGATTTGCAAAAATCGGCCTGGGATTTAAGGTGAAAAGTGGCTCGGTACTGAAAGGGTTAATGTGTAGGCGTAAAAATGCAAACACTGAATGTATCATTTTTAATGATTTAAAGCACACAAATACATATGTGCACACTTATTATTCAAATATAGCAATGAATATCTTGTACTTCTAAAGGGTTTTTCCCTACCCACAGGATAAGTGATAAATGTAGAATCTCTGGGGTCTGACTGCTGGCACCCTTGAGTCCCTACTCTGAATGAAGTAGTAATGCTCATCTTGGTCCACTGCTCTAGTAAACTAAGGATAGAGTAGTGAGCAGAGTAGCAGACTATGTATACTACGATTCCATTCAAATGAGAATTTGGGGATTTCCAGCAATCCTACAGTACATGTATCCCCTGTCATATGGATCTGGCCATTATGACTAGTGTCGAGTGATTTGAATCATTACTTTGATCTGCTTTGAAGCCAAATTTCCTTGTGCTTCGTGGTAAGCACTGAAAGAGCAGTAAACAAGCAAAAAAAAAAACATACCTCATCCATCTGTGCAGTAAGAAGCTGTAGCAGTCATCTGGATTGAAGATACTATGCAAAATCTCGCGTATGGTGATGGCATATGAAGTCACCACACTAGCCAGTGTGATGATGTCATCATGTCACAGTGAGAAATTTTGCATGGTGTCTTCAACCAAGTTGGCCACAACTGACTCTATGCGATCAAATGGATAAGGTGAGCATTTACCATATTTATTTTTTTTACCCTGAATAATCCCTGAAAGGCTTAAATGTTAACCTCGGATGCCACGGTGATGAGCAAGGAGTAATAGGTATCAGATCACTTTGAGAGGCGCTGTGTAAGGACTTCTCATCACCAGAAATTAGATGAAGAGGTAGACGTTTATTGCAGTAATGTCAACGCGTTTCAGGGGATTTAATCCCCCTTCGTCAGGACAATATACAGAAAAAATGATGTGCAGCAGGTTTAAAAAGGGGTGCTCTTGGCGCCAAAAATAAGGGGAGGAGATAAAAATAGGTGTGTATTTTTGGCGCCAAGAGCACCCCTTTTTAAACCTGCTGCACATCATTTTTTCTGTATATTGTCCTGACGAAGGGGGATTGAATCCCCTGAAACACGTTGACATTACTGCAATAAACGCCTACCTCTTCATCTAATTTCTGGTGATGAGAAGTCCTTACACAGCGCCTCTCAAAGTGATCTGATACCTATTACTCCTTATACCTAACTTACACCAGAGGACCTACTTCGTTGTGTACATGTGGATCACGGCAGCAGTGAGGGAAATACCATCCGTTTAGCTGGTCGGTTTGATAATAACCAGCCAAGCCTTCTATAGTAGTTGTGGCTCCTCACAACTACAAAGGGTAAGCAGAATTTATTATTCTTTATCCTTGATTCTTCCTACTGAAACCGCACATGTGGTGCGCACAATCTCTTTTTGTCTCTACGGTGATGAGCAAGGCATCTGAGGGGTACTCTAACAAAGGGTGCCATGATCGTTTTTTCCTGTCATTGCCAAAATGATGGTCAGGTCATGGTACAATGGAAACTTGCATATAGCATTATTGCATGTCCAAATTAGACTGGTATATTATGCATGATTACCCTATTGAATATTACTAAGGTAGTGAAAAAGGATCCTTTTAGCAACCCAATCAACATTGGAAATATCTATGTTATGTTAACGTTCATTTTTTTAACATATCACCAACATATCACATATCACAATATATTTTATATTTGTATTGTTTTATTTATTTATTTTACTACTACTATTAGCAATAATAATAATCATTATCATCATTTTAATATTATTATTACTATTAATTTTGTAATCTAAGTGACTGCCATATTTGTAACTCACTTATATTAAAGGTGTTGTCTGGTTTCAGCAAGACACTGGACACTAACGATGAGCGAAGTTCTCAAAATTTGATTTGTCTGCTTTGACAAATTTCACAAAGAAATTCACTTCGTGATGAATTACTGTGTCACAAAGCACATTTGTGAGTAGCGGGTACAATGACAGGTAATGGCAACAGCTTGGTGCCCTGTTATGGAACCCCTCAGATGCCGTGTTCATTGCTGATCCGGCATCTGAGATGACCGTTGAGGGCTGTAAGGGGTTAATCTGTTAAAAAAAAATAGTCACCTTACCTTTTTGATTGTAAATAGTCTGCATCTTGATTGAGGATTCACCGCACACAAGATTTCACACAGGATCTTCAATCAAGATGGCAGTGGCAGTCTGTACGAACACCATTTTAGGAAAATTGATTTGTTAACCATGAAGCACAAGGAAATTTGGCTTTGTAGCAAATCACATTTTCCTGAAATTCGGATCAGTCTATTTTGTGAATTTCGATTTGCTCAACACTAGACAATACTGCAACACTGGCAAATGGTCTAATAAATCCAACATTACTTGCCAATTAGATGCAATGCTGCTACCCAAACCTTCCCTGGAAGGCTTTGATTTCCTGGATGCTTTGGTGATGTCATCTTAACAATATCTGATTGCTATAGCAAATGATTGATCTCAGCAGAGAAGTTGGACAACCCCTTTAAAACATATACCCAAGCATAAGCTACAAAAATATTTATGTCAGTATCTATTTGTGCTACTTACCTTTTTATTTAATTTACTTATGTTCTTTGGCTACATTTTAGTTCAACTTCATTAGTGAGATCTGTGATCTATTACTATAGCTTAGTTATGATATATACAGGGAGTTGGAAATAATGTAAAATCTGCATCCTTTCCTAATTATCTAGCTGCTCCTTTCTCCAACCCCACCGTAGCTTTGTCTTTTCAGATTGATGACTGTGTACGTTTAATCACAAGCTCACTAGGGAGTTACAACACCAATGAGAAAAAGAAGATTATTAGGTAACTTTGTCGCATGTAATAAGGCAAATGTACATAGTAAGGAAATGATAAGAGAGTCACTCTAATTGCCTAGATATATGATAGTAGTTGCTATCATCTCTTTGGGTACTTCAGTGTGGATTCCCACTGATATAAACAAAATGAATTATAGTTTTTGTGTGCTATATGTCCATATACCATACAATTCTAATAATCTGAGTTAGTCTACTTCCCCAAAGAGCCACCAAATATAGGTATGCAAAGAAGAAAAGCTAGTAGAACAGAAAATATTACTATCCAAAGTGAAGAAAGTCTATTAGAAACCATTTTTATAGAACTTTCTATTTTCTCTGCTAGTGAAAGATTGTCAGCTGTTTGATTTTTTGCAAATTGACCACCACTTTAGTTTCACATATCTATCAATCCAAGTTACATACAGGGCACCTTAACCATCATTCACAGAATTGTGAAGCAGAGGGAAACTTGGCAGTATGTGACATTTAAACATTTTATTTATAACTCTTTATATTGAAGTCACAATATACATGTCTCACATTCTAAGTCCTTTCTCTCGGTGACGCTTTCAGTGACCTTGTTATGTTTTCATATTCTTTTGGACATCATTCCAAGGATAAGGGGACAAGGAGTGCCATTCAAGAAAGGATTGTACATTTATATTAAAATAAAAACATTTAAATTATTATAAAATATAGCTACACTTGCTCTGACATTGGGCTTGCTTTGTAAGTGGGCTGTGTATAAGTGGAGTTAAAAAATGCTGGTACTGAGTGTGAATTTGTGGGAGTGACTGCAAATAACTGTCTATAGTTTATTGCAAAGGTCTTTGATTGTTTAGTGCTTGCATTTGGTTGCATTTGGTAATAACATTTAAACCCATTTTTTTTCTCTGCTGTGTACCTGGTGAAGGGGAGTGGTTTGCAATCCCAGGTGCTATAAATTACATAGTTAAACTCTTATAGAGCTTGCTCTGACATTGGGCTTGCTTTGTAAGTGGGCTGTGTATAAGTGGAGTTAAAAAAAACGGAGTGCTGGTACTGAGTGTGAATTTGTGGGAGTGACTGCAAATAACTGTCTATAGTTTATTGCAAAGGTCTTTGTTTAGTGCTTGCATTTGGTTGCATTTAGTAAAGACATTTAAACACATTTTTTCTCTGCTGTGTACCTGGTGAAGGGGAGTGGTTTGCAATCCCAGGTGCTATAAATTACATAGCTAAACTCTTATAGAGCTTGCCCTGACATTGGGCTTGCTTCGTAAGTGGGCTTTGTATAAGTGGAGTTAAAAAAACTGGAGTTTAAGACAAGGAGCGAAACGTGAGGTTGGAGAGATTTTCCTTTTGTGTTTTTAACTTGATTTAATCTAGTTCTCCAGCTATAGCAAACCACAACTTATTGCATATTTACTGTTTTTCTGTACTGTACTGTATATCCCCATCTAGCAGGTGCTCCATGGACAATGCTACTAAGTGTATGTCCTGTGAAATGTATGCATGCCTTGAAGAGCCATTCAAGGGTGAATACATTTGCACTAGATGCAATCACGTTACATATTTGGAAGCCCAGATCTTGGATCTAAATAAGCAGCTTGACATACTTAGGGGCATTAAACACCTGGAGAGAGGCTTAGAACTCACAGTGCAGGCACTGGCTGGGACCAGTGAAGAGGAGGTGGGAGGAGAAGGGCAAGTGCAGGACTATCAGGTCAACAGTTGGGTTAATGTAGTAAGGAGGGGTAGAGGGAAAAGTGCCAGGGAGGCTAGTCCTGAGCTGTAGCGCCCTAGTAAATATGCCTGTTTGGCTGATATTAGGGAAGAAAGCCCAGGACCAGCGACACTGCAGCAGGCCATTTCTCCTAGAAACCAGGAGGATGACCGCTGCAGGAAGGATGGTAAAAGGAGAGCAGCAAAGGCCAGACAGATGCTGGTGGTAGGGGACTCTATTATTTGGTGGACAGACAGGGTCATCTGTTGCCGAGACTGTGAATGCCAAACAGTGTGTTGTCTCCCGGGAGCTCAGGTTTGGCATATCGCGGATCGGATTGCTGGGTGAGGCTGGGGAAGACCCGGCGGTCATGGTACACATTGGCACCAATGACAAAGTCAGGGGGAGATGGAAGGTCCTTAAAAATGATTTTAGGGAACTAGGAGAGAAGCGGAAGTCCAGGACCTCCAAGGTAGTGTTTTCAGAAATATAACCAGTGCCACAAGCGTCACTAGAGAGACAACGGGAGCTTAGGGAGTTAAATAAGTGGCTCAGAGGCTAGTGCAGGAAGTAAGGGGTTTGGGTTCATGGAGAACTTCTGTCGGCTACAGACTCTACAGTAGGGACGGGCTACACCTTAATGGGGAGGGCGCAACTGCCCTGGGGGAAAAATGGTTAGACAGCTGGAGGAGCTTTTAAACTAGGATCTGGGGGGAGGGTGGGGGAATAATACTAATAAGGGGTAGATAGTGTAGATAGAGAGTGGGTCATAGGAGGGGAGAGTGGGGGGTTAGTGGGGGTTGGGATTAGTGAGGAATTTAGGGAGAATGTTGGGCAAAACATCAACCAAAGTAACCCAAAAACCCTGGATATTCACTTCACAGGTGATGGTAATTTAAAAGGGGGGGGGGTAAAAAATATACATAGACCTCTTAAGTGTATGTACACTTATGCCAGAAGCCTGACTAAAAAAATTGGTGAACTGGAATTAGTGATGTGTGAGGAGGTCTATGACATAGTGGGAGTAACTGAGACATGGCTGGATGATAGCTATGACTGGGCAGTTAACAAACAGGGTTACAGTCTGTTTAGAAAGAATCGCTAAAATCGGAGAGGGGGAGGGGTCTGTGGGTAGAAATAAATGGAGCCAAAAACAATAATAAAATACTAATAGGAGTTTATTATAAACCCCCTAGTATACCAGAGCCCATAGAAAATCTACTTCTAAACGAAATAGACGAGGTGGCAAATCATAATGAGGTTGTTATTATGAGGGACTTCAACTACCCAGATATAGACTGGGAAACTGAAACCTGTATATCTCATAAAGGAAACAGGTTCTTGGAAATAACCAAAGACAATTACCTTTCCCAACTGGTTCAGGACCCGACTAGAGGGACGGCTATACTGGACTTTTAAGTAATAAGTAATAACTGGAATATTAACCAATAGACCTGACAGAACAACATATGTGCAGGTTGGGGGACACCTGGGAAATAGTGACCATAATATAATAACCTTCAAATTGTCATTTAAAAGAGTGTTTCTTCAGGGAGGAACAAAAATACCAAACTTCAAAAAAGCAAAATTTAGCCAACTAAGAGAGGCCATAGGCATAACTAACTGGGACAAAATCCTCAAAAATAAAAATATAGCCACAAAATGGGATATTTTAAAAAGCATCCTAATATCTAATTGTGAAAGGTACATACCTTATGGGAATAAAAGGTTAAGGAACAAGAAAAAAACAATGTGGATAAATAGAACTGTAAAAAAAGCAATAAATTACAAAAAGAAAGCATTTAAATCACTAAAACAGGAGGGTGGCGAGGAAGCATTGAAAAACTATAAGGAAAAAAATAGAATATGTAAAAGACAAATAAAAGCAGCCAAACTAGAGACAGAGAGATTAATCACCAAAGAGAGTAAAACTAACCCGAAAATGTTCTTTAATTATATAAATGGTAAAAAGTATAAACCCGAAGGTGTCGGCCCCTTACAGAGTAATGAGGAGGGAGTTGCAGAGAGCGATGAGGAGAAAGCAAAGCTATTAATTTTTTTTTTCTCCACGGTATTCACTGAGGAAAATAAACTGTCAGATGAAATGCAGAATATAAAAGTAAATTCCCCTTTAAAAGTGCCCTGTCTGACCCAGGAAGAAGTACAGCGACGTCTTAAAAGGATTAAAATAGACAAATTGTCAGGACCGAATGGCATACACCCCCGTATCCTAAGAGAATTAAGTAATGTCATAGCCAGAGCCTTATTTCTGATATTTAAGGACTCTATACTGACAGGGAGTGTTCCACAGGATTGGCACATAGCAAATGTGGTGCCAATATTCAAAAAGGGTCCAAAAACAGAGCCTGGAAACCATAGGCCGGTGAGTTTAACATCTGTCGTGTGTAAACTGTTTGAAGGTTTTCTAAGAGATGCTATCTTGGAGTACCTCAATGAAAATAAGCAAATAACTCCATATCAGCATGGCTTCATGAGGGATCGGTCATGTCAAACCAATTTAATCAGTTTCTATGAGGAGGTAAGTTCTAGACTTGACCATGGTGAATCAATGGATGTCGTATATCTGGACTTCTCCAAAGCATTTGACACGGTACCACATAAAAGGTTAGTATATAAAATGAGAATGCTTGGACTAGGAGAAAATGTCTGTATGTGGGTAAGTAACTGGCTCAATGATAGAAAACAGAGGGTGGTTATTAATGGCACATTCTCAGATTGGGTCACTGTCACTAGTGGGGTACCACAGGGGTCAGTATTGGGCCCAATTCTCTTCAATATATTTATTAATGATCTTGTAGAAGGCTTGCACAGTAAAATATCATTTTTTACAGATGACACTAAACTCTGTATAGTAATTAAAACAGAAGAAGACAGTACACAGCTACAGATTGATCTGGATAGACTGGAAGCTTGGGCAGAGAAGTGGCAGATGAGGTTTAACACTGACAAATGTAAGGTTATACATATGGGAAGGAAAAATGCAAGTCACCAGTGCATACTGAATTGTTAAATATTGGGTAACTCTGACATGGAAAAGGACCTAGGAATTTTAGTGAACAGCAAACTAAGCTGTAGAAACCAGTCTCAGACAGCTGCTGCCAAGGCCAATAAGATAATTGGTGTCATCAAAAGGAGCATATTTGCCCGTTATGAGAACATAGTCCCACCACTTTAAAAATCACTAGTCAGACCACACATGGAGTACTGTGTACAGTTCTGGGCTCCTGTAAACAAGGCAGACATAGCAGAGCTGGAGAGGGTTCAGAGGAGGGCAACTAAAGTAATAACTGGAATGGGTGGACTATAGTACCCAGAAAGATTATCAAAATTAGGGTTATTCACTTTAGAAAAAAGACGACTGAGGGGTGATCTAATAACAATGTATAACTATATATGGGGTCAGTACAGAGATCTCTCCCATAATATTTTTATCGCAAGGACTGTGATCGTGACGAGGGGACATCCTCTGCGTCTTGAGGAAAGAAGGTTTGTTCACGATCATAGAAGAGGATTCTTTATGGTGAGAGCAGTGAGACTATGGAACTCTCTGCCTGAGAAGGTGGTGATGGTAAGTTCACTAAAAGAGTTCAAGAGGAGCCTGGATGTATTTCTGGAGGGTAACAATATTATAGGTTATAGTTACTAGAGATGGTTCATTGATCCAGGGAGTTATTCTGATTGCGTGATTGGAGTCAGGAAGAAATTTTTTTCCCTAAAGTGGGGAAATTGGCTTCGCTGCTATGTTACTATGTTACTATTATATTGAAACATAAATCCCCAAGAACAAGTTGGAATGAATCAGTCAAAAATATCTACATAGGGAACCAAAAGTACAACGTATTGTCATCAATATAAATGCCATAAAAGCTAATGGGATCCAATTGCCTAGCAAGAAAGTTATATAACTCTTCCATTACCCTCACTTACATATGCGATATGTCAAGGAGTGCCTTACGGTGAGGTGCCATTATGTATTGTAATAACATGTTACACTGATTGCAATGGCTTAGATGCAATAGCCATTAGTAAATAGCCACAGTGGCAGCTAAGGTGTTTTAAAAAGTGAGTTGGTTAGCCTGGTCATAAGCATCTATCATATATAATTTGTATGTTTTTGTTTACTTACATTTGTCAATAATTTTATATTAATAATTTCATATTAATAATTTATAGAATAGGCTGTTATGATTAATGTGATACCTAATAAGGCTACATTAATTTTTGCTTTGTGACGTTACATAATAAAATTAATGTTTGATTTGGGTTTTTACTGCTTTTCACAAATATAATTTATTGTTTAATAAAGATTTTAATAATCATTTTATATATATATATATATATATATATATATATATATATATATATATATATATATAAAATACTTAGATGGGTTTTAGCCATATTGTAGCCAGATAGTGAGTGTATATACAGTCATGGCCAAAAGTTTTGAGAATGACACAAATATTATATTTTCACATGATCTGCTGCCCTCTGGTTTTTATTTGTGTTTGTCTGATGTTTTTATCACATACAGAAATATAATTGCAATCATATTATGAGTAACAAAAGCTTATATTGACAGTTAGAATGAGTTAATGCAGCAAGTCAATATTTGCAGTGTTGACCCTTCTTCTTCAGGACCTCTGCAATTCTCCCTGGCATGCTCTCAATCAACTTCTGGACCAAATCCTGACTGATAGCAGTCCATTCTTGCACAATCAATGCTTGCATTTTGTCAGAATTTGTATTTTTTTGTTTGTCCACCCGTCTCTTGATGATTGACCACAAGTTCTCAATGGGATTAAGATCTGGGGAGTTTCCAGGCCATGGACCCAAAATCTCTATGTTTTGTTCCCTGAGCCATTTAGTTATCACTTTTGCTTTATGGCAAGGTGCTCCATCATGCTGGAAAAGGCATTGTTGATCGCCAATCTGCTCTTGGACGGTTGGGAGAAGTTGCTCTCGGAGGACATTCTGGTACCATTCTTTATTCATGGCTGTGTTTTTAGGCAAGACTGTGAGAGAGCCAATTCCCTTGGCTGAGAAGCAACCCCACACATGAATGGTTTCAGAATGCTTTACAGTTGGCATGAGACAAGACTGGTGGTAGCGCTCACCTCGTCTTCTCCGAATAAGCTGTTTTCCAGATGTCCCAAACAATCGAAAAGGGGATTCATCAGAGAAAATGACTTTACCCCAGTCCTCAGCAGTCCACTCCCTGTACCTTTTGCAGAATATCAGTCTGTCCCTGATGTTTTTTCTGGAGAGAAGTGGCTTCTTTGCTGCCCTCCTTGAGACCAGGCCTTGCTCCAAGAGTCTCCGCCTCACAGTGCGTGCAGATGCACTCACACCTGCCTGCTGCCATTCCTGAGCAAGCTCTGCACTGCTGGTAGCCCGATCCCGCAGCTGAAACACTTTTAAGAGACGGTCCTGGCGCTTGCTGGTCTTTCTTGGGCGCCCTGGAGCCTTTTTGGCAACAATGGAACCTGCCTCCTTGAAGTTCTTGATGATGCGATAGATTGTTGACTCAGGTGCAATCTTTCTAGCTGCGATACTCTTCCCTGTTAGGCCATTTTTGTGCAGTGCAATGATGACTACATGTGTTTCTTTAGAGATAACCATGGTTAACAGAAGAGAAACAATGATGCCAAGCACCAGCCTCCTTTTAAAGTGTCCAGTGGTGTCATTCTTACTTAATCATGACAGATTGATCTCCAGCCCTGTCCTCATCAACACCCACACCTGTGTTAATGGAGCAATCACTGAAACGATGTTAGCTGGTCCTTTTAAGGCAGGGCTGCAATGATGTTGAAATGTGTTTTGGGGATAAAGTTCATTTTCTAGGCAAATATTGACTTTGCAAGTAATTGCTGTTAAGCTGATCACTCTTTATAACATTCTGGAGTATATGCAAATTGCCATTATAAAAACTGAAGCAGTAGACTTTGTAAAAATTAATATTTGTATCATTCTCAAAACTTTTGGCCATGACTGTACATATATACAGTACTGACCAAAAGTTTGGACACACCTTCTCATTCAAAGGGTTTTCTGTATTTTCATGACTATGAAAATTGTAGATTCACACTGAAGGCACCAAAACTATGAATTAACACATGTGGAATTATATACTTAACAAAAAAGTGTGAAACAACTGAAAATATGTCTTATATTCTAGGTTCTTGAAAGTAGCCACCTTTTGCTTTGATTACTGCTTTGCACACTCTTGGCATTCTCTTGATGAGCTTCAAGAGGTAGTCACCTTAAATGGTATTCCAACAGACTTGAAGGAGTTTTCAGAGATGCTTAGCACTTGTTGGCACTTTTGCCTTAACTCTGCGGTCCAGCTCACCCCGAACCATCTCGATTGGGTTCAGGTCTGGTGACTGTGGAGGCCAGGTCATCTGGCGTAGCACCCCATCACTCTCCTTCTTGGTCAAATAGCCCTTAAACAGCATGGAGGTGTGTTTGGGGTCATTGTCCTGTTGATAAATAAATGATGGTCCAACTAAACGCAAACCGGATGGAATAGCATGCCGCTGCAAGATGCTGTGGTAGCCATGCTGGTTCAGTATGCCTTCAATTTTGAATAAATCCCCAACAGTGTCACCAGCAAAGCACCCTCAAACAATCAAACCTCCTCCTCCATGCTTCACGGTGGGAACCAGGCATGTAGAGTCCATCCGTTCACCTTTTCTGAGTCGCACAAAGACAAGGTAGTTGGAACCAAAGATCTCAAATTTGGACTCATCAGACCAAAGCACAGATTTCCACTGGTCTAATGTCCATTCCTTGTGTTCTTTAGCCCAAACAAGTCTCTTCTGCTTGTTGCCTGTCCTTAGCAGTGGTTTCCTAGCAGCTATTTTACCATGAAGGCCTGCTGCACACATTCTCCTCTTAACAGTTGTTGTAGAGATGTGTCTGCTGCTAGAACTCTGTGTGGCATTGACCTGGTCTCTAATCTGAGCTGCTGTTAACCTGCAATTTCTGAGACTGGTGACTCGGATGAACTTATCCTCTGCAGCAGAGGTGACTCTTGGTCTTCCTTTCCTGGGGCGGTCCTCATGTGAGCCAGTTTCTTTGTAGCGCTTCATGGTTTTTGCGACTGCACTTAGGGACACTTTCAAAATGTTCCCAATTTTTCGGACTGACTGACCTTCATTTCTTAAAGTAATGATATCCACTCATTTTTTTTACTTAGCTGCTTTTTTCTTGCCATAATACAAATTCTAACAGTCTATTCAATAGGACTATCAGCTGTGTATCCACCTGACTTCTGCCCAGCACAACTCATGGTCCCAACCCCATTTATAACGCAAGAAATCCCACTTATTAAACCTGACAAGGCACACCTGTGAAGTGAAAACCATTTTAGGTGACTACCTCTTGAAGCTCATCAAGAGAATGCCAAGAGTGTGCAAAGCAGTAATCAAAGCAAAAGGTGGCTACTTTGAAGAAACTAGAATATAAGACATATTTTCAGTTGTTTCACACTTTTTTGTTAAGTATATAATTCCACATGTGAATTCATAGTTTTTATGCCTTCAGTGTAAATCTACAATTTTCATAGTCATGAAAATACAGAAAACTCTTTGAATGAGAAGGTGTGTCCAAACTTTTGGTCTGTACTGTATATATCTCTTAATAATATAAAAATGAGTTTCTGTCTGTCTGTCTGTCTGTTCTCTATGCGCGACCAAACTACTGGATCGATTTTCACCAAATTTGGCACACAGGTACATCAGGTGTCCGGGAAGGTTTTAGACCAGGTCTTATCTCTCTAGGACATACCGTTCCTGAGATATTCCCAAAATATGATCTCCATTAGCCAACATTACAACTGGGAACTTTGGTTTTAAACTCCAACTGCCATTCTCTGCAAAGGCACACACAGGGAGGGCAGGTTTCCATAACAACCAGGTAATTATAAGCAGCTGAGGATCTCATCCATTTCTATTCACTGACACTGTTAAAGGTATTCCGGTTACCATAAATATAACTTATGTGTTTTTCTATTACTACAGTTCAGTAGTAATAAAAGATGTTTTCCTCCACTGCTGCCTATTGCGTGGGCTCATAAATAAGCATGGTATTGACCTTTAATTCAGGCCACCCTAAAAGAAGTACTTAAAACCCCCACCCCAGGTCTCACTAAGCCACACCCCCTGCTCTGTCAGGCCACACCCCCTTTCACTCCACAGCCAATAGAGATTGAAAAAATAAAGGTAAAAATCAACTTCTGTCAGCTGCAGGGATGGGTGGAAGGTTGACTTTCTTTCTGCAACAACACACACAAACATTAAATAAAATAGATTAAATACACCCATGCGAAGCGTCTTGCTAATCCACGCCCCCGACTCTGTCAGGTCACACCCCCTCCCACTCAGCAGCCAATGGGAATTGAAAAAATGAAGGTAAAAATAAACTTCTGTTTGCTGCAGGGGTGGGAGGGTGAATTTCTCTCTGCAACGACACACAAAAATTTTAGATGAAATAGACTAATTATAGACTACAACCGTTCGAAGCCTTTTGCTAAGCCACGCCCCGTCTCTGTCAGGCCACGCCCCCTATCACTCCGTAGCCATTCTGCAACAACACACAGAAACATTAAATGAAATAGATTAAATGCACCTATGCGAAGCGCTTTGCTAAGCCACGCCCCGACTCTGTAAGGCCACGCCCCCTCCCACTCCGCAGCCAACAGGGATTGAAAAAATAAAGGTAAAAATCAACTTCTGTCAGCTTCAGGGATGGGTGGGAGGTTGACTTTCTTTCTGCAACGACACACAGAAACATTAAATGAAATAGATTAAATACACCCATGTGAAGCCTCTTGCTAATCCATGCCCCCGACTTAGTCAGGTTATGCCCCCTCCCACTCCGCAGCCAATGGGGATTGAAAAAATAAAGGTAAAAATAAACTTCTGTTTGCTGCAGGGGTGGGAGGGTGAATTTCTTTCTGCAACGACACACAAAAATTTTAGATAAAATACACTAATTATAGACTACAACTGTTCGAATCGTCTTGCTAAGTCACGCCCCTAACTCTGTCAGACCACGCCCCCTCCCACTCTGCAGCCATTCTTCAACGACACACAGAAACATTAAATGAAATAGATTAAATCACCTATGCGAAGCGCTTTGCTAAGCCACACCCCCAACTCTGTCAGATCATGCCCCCTCCCACTCTGCAGCCAAAAGGGATTGAAAGTATGAAGGGAAAAATAAACTTCTGTTAGCTGCAGGGGTGGGAGGGTGAATTTCTCTCTGCAATGACACACTAAATTTTAGATGAAATAGACTAATTTCAGACTACAACCGTTCGAAGCATCTTGATAATCCACACCCCCAACTCTGCCAGGCCACGCCCCCTCCCACTCCGTAGGCAACCAGGATTGAAAAAAATCAGCTAAAGGGGTGGGAGGGTGAATTTCTCTCTGCAACGACACACAAAAATCGTAGATGAAATTGACTAATTTTAGACTACGACCATTCAGTACTAATAAAAGATGTTTTTTTCCACTGCTACCCATTGTGGGTCCTCATAAAGTACCATGTCATCGACCTTTAATTCATGCCACTCTGACCCCCGCCCTAGATCTCACGAAACCACGCTCCGTCTCTGTCAGGCCACGCCCCCTCCCACTCCGCAGCCAACGGGGATTGAAAAAATGAAGGTAAAAATCAACTTCTGTCAGCTGCAGGGGTGGGAGGGAAGTTGGATTTCTTTCTGCAACAACATACAGAAACATTAAACGAAATAGATTAAATATATCCGTGCAAAGCAATGTTTTCTTCCACTGTTACCCATGGCATGTCCTCATAAATTACCATGGCATCGACCTATAATTCTGGCCACCATCAAAAGAAGGACTTAAAACCCCGCCCCAGGTCTTGCAACATCACGCCCCCGACTCAGTCAGGCCATGACCCCTCCCAGTCCACAGCCAATGGAGATTGAACAATTGAAGGTAAAAATCAACATCTGTCAGCTGCAGGGATGGGAGGGAGGATGACTTTCTCTCTGCAACGACACACAGAAACATTAAATGAAATAGATTAAATATACCCACGCAAAGCAATGTTTTCTTCCACTGCTACCCATTGTGTGTCCTCAAATTACCATGGCATTAACCTATAATTCAGGCCACCCTGAAATGAAGGACTTAACCCTCCCGTGTCCCATTAAACCACACACCCCCCACTCCGCAGCCAATAGGGATTGAAAAAATGAAGGTAAAAATCAATTTCTGTCAGCTACATTGACTTTCTCTCTGCAATGACACACAGAAACATTAAATAAATAGATTAAATATACCCAGGCGAAGCAGGTCTTTCTGCTAATATATATATATATATATATATATATATATATATATATATACACTCACCGGCCACTTTATTAGGTACACCTGTCCAACTGCTCGTTAACACTTAATTTCTAATCAGCCAATCACATGGCGGCAACTCAGTGCATTTAGGCATGTAGACATGGTCAAGACAATCTCCTGCAGTTCAAACCGAGCATCAGTATGGGGAAGAAAGGTGATTTGAGTGCCTTTGAACGTGGCATGGTTGTTGGTGCCAGAAGGGCTGGTCTGAGTATTTCAGAAACTGCTGATCTACTGGGATTTTCACGCACAACCATCTCTAGGGTTTACAGAGAATGGTCCGAAAAAGAAAAAACATCCAGTGAGCGGCAGTTCTGTGGGCAGAAATGCCTTGTTGATGCCAGAGGTCAGAGGAGAATGGGCAGACTGGTTCGAGCTGATAGAAAGGCAACAGTGACTCAAATTGCCACCCGTTACAACCAAGGTAGGCAGAAGAGCATCTCTGAACGCACAGTACGTCGAACTTTGAGGCAGATGGGCTACAGCAGCAGAAGACCACACCGGGTGCCACTCCTTTCAGCTAAGAACAGGAAACTGAGGCTACAATTTGCACAAGCTCATCGAAATTGGACAGTAGAAGATTGGAAAAACGTTGCCTGGTCTGATGAGTCTCGATTTCTGCTGCGACATTTGGATGGTAGGGTCAGAATTTGGCGTCAACAACATGAAAGCATGGATCCATCCTGCCTTGTATCAACGGTTCAAGCTGGTGGTGGTGGTGTCATGGTGTGGGGAATATTTCTTGGCACTCTTTGGGCCCCTTGGTACCAATTGAGCATCGTTGCAACGCCACAGCCTACCTGAGTATTGTTGCTGACCATGTCCATCCCTTTATGACCACAATGTACCCAACATCTGATGGCTACTTTCAGCAGAATAATGCGCCATGTCATAAAGCTGGAATCATCTCAGACTGGTTTCTTGAACATGACAATGAGTTCACTGTACTCAAATGGCCTCCACAGTCACCAGATCTCAATCCAATAGAGCATCTTTGGGATGTGGTGGAACGGGAGATTCGCATCATGGATGTGCAGCCGACAAATCTGCGGCAACTGTGTGATGCCATCATGTCAATATGGACCAAAATCTCTGAGGAATGCTTCCAGCACCTTGTTGAATCTATGCCACCAAGAATTGAGGCAGTTCTGAAGGCAAAAGGGGGTCCAACCCGTTACTAGCATGGTGTACCTAATAAAGTGGCCGGTGAGTGTATATACACATGGCTAAAACCCATCCAATTTTCTTATGACTTTTCAAAAATGTGCCAATTTGTGCGAAAAAAAAGTCCTTTTTAACACCACAAAACTGGTGAAAATTCCCTGATTAATTCTCTTTATACAATAAGTAGGTACAGGATGATGTCCTAACAAAAGAAATATCTGTATTAAATGCTAAAATTGTTTTATTTGTTCTGATGTATTATATCTATGTGTAGGATGGTCTAAAATGGTGAGTGTATCAGTATAAAGACAACTTTTTATTATTACTATGTGTTTTTTAATGTAGAAGATTATTTAATTGGTGTTATAAAAACTACTTTAAACTCTGGTAACAAATTAACAATGTTACCTTGAATATTTCTAAGGCCAAGTCATATAAAATGGTAATTCTCTAAAGGCCTTTACACAGTACATCAATCACCAGCTGAACTAGGAGAAATGATAGTCAAAGAATCAGCTAAGCAGTTGCATCCCTGCATGACTTTCACATAGTCATAAAATGTTCCTTCCCATAGGGAACCAGAATGTGTCTTTTGGATTCCTTATGTATGAGTTGGAGCTTAAGGGTTGGAAGTAATTCAAACAGTAAAACCTTTGCAGTATCAGACATAAAAAGATCCAGACTCACTACTTATGAAAATGGCCACCAAAATATCTTCATTGTTTGAAAGGAGTCCAGATAATTCAGGTAAGATATAAAACCATAATAAGAAAAGCTTGTGAAAGACAGAAAAATGAGCTCCCTTAGGCTACACAATTCATCATAGGAAATTTTAAAAATGAAAAGCTGTTATATTTATAATAGGTATTTTTTTATTTTATATAAAAAGCCATTGTCACTGCTAGAAGGCAAACACATATCTGTTTAAAATATATATTTATAGAAATATATATTTGCTTGTTATTTGTTAAATATGTATATATTAGCCCATATTTATTAATGAATATTTCTTAATTTATTAATGAATCACATTTCTTTGGTGCATTTTCCTATAAAATTGTATCTGCCATGGGATACTTTTATGAATCATTTATAGGAGTAATTATTTCATAAATGTCAGTTTGTATAAGTTGAGTGAAATGTGAGCTTTACTTGCTGCTTTGCCAGTATTCCGACACATTTATATATACTGTAATGTGTTAAAAAATATATTTAAATAGTATATAAATGGAGTAAAAACAATTCTAGATATATTAAATGTAGTTCTTCATCTGAAAATAACTTGTTTAAATAACAATTTTATGTTTTAAAATGCTTAGTTTTTATTTATTTTCCATGTTGTGGAAAATTATCCATTTTATCTATACTTTAATAGAAAAGTTTCTAATCCTGCAATTTTTGCATAGGCCACTAGGTTAGATATGAGCAACTGTTTTAAAATTTGCTTTGTGTCTGATTTCGTAACTTTTTAAAAACCAAAATTGATTTCCTGGAAAATTGGTACATGACTCTCTCTAGTCTTAGACTTTCATGAGAGACTAGCATACATGAGGTGCATTGTAGTCCTGTAGTCCAACAATGCTCTGAGTTTCTGGGGAAAAATGTATATGCAAGCTAGCATTTCTTACTTTTGTTGGTGGTAGAAGGAAAGCTAATTTGAATATCTTTCCCAGAAACCCACTCTCTATAAGAAAATCAGGATCAATTTGATTAACTCTATCCTAGGCCTGTTCTATATAGGGACTTTTTCAGTAGTTGTTATCATTATCACCACAGTGCATGTCTAGAAAACTTCCCCACACAAGTCAAAATGTGCTCTAGTCTGTGGTGTTTAAAATTCATGTAGCTGCTCTTAAAGGATTGGAAGTCTTGACATATTTTATAACTAGTGGACAGTTTGGAAAAACTGAATAATTTTAGTATTTTTTTTATTTAGACAGTGACATACAAATCACCCAAAAAAACTTTACATCAAACAGAATTTAAACAATATTCCATTTTCAGATGCAAAATACAATAATGATGCAACCAATGTATTAACATTTTGCTAAACTTGTTATAAATAACAGCAACATTGCCTACATAACATTGATTTCTTAAATGACACACATGATAAATTCCCCCAGTTTATTTTAGTAACTGCAATAACAGGTATTACAGCTGATTGCCAGAGGTTAAGAACCAAACTAATGGCAATCAGTTGATTATAGGGACACTTTCCATCTAAAAAAGGGTTATCTTAATAAAATAAGCCTTAAAGAGATTGACAACTTTCTGGGTACTTGTTACCAATATGAAGGTAAGATGACAATATGGCACTTACTAGTATAGCCTTTGTTGATTTTCTGTTCAGTTTGCCATAAACCATACTACTTGTTAAGGAAATCTTCTTCTGCACTGTCCACATAAAAGTGCTGTCCATAAGATGACCTGTTATAGAGGGTCATATGGCCAGGCAACTCACCTCCATATGATGTCTCCTCTATTAAAATACACTGCATGTACACTAAACTCCCAATAGTGCAAATATAGATGGACGTTGCAGTGTACTTGAATGGAGGAGACATCACATGGAGGTCATTTTTCTGTTCATATAACCCTTCATATGCTGCCATTTTACGGACAGTACCTCTGTATGATTAGCCCAATTGACTTGGCAAACAAGGGGCATACCTTATAAAATATAGACAATGACAGAGAATTTTAACAAATGCTATGTTAGTAAGTTCCATATAATCATCTCACAAACACATTGGTCAACAGTAATCAGAAAGAGGCCAGGCCCTTTAACTATATGATCTTCAGTATTTTTCTTTTTACTACATCTTTTAACTTTATTTTTCCTTATCACCAGAAGATTGACATTCTACAAACAGATAACACTTACTAATGAGAACTACTTAGTAGTGTTAAATATAATAGGTGCTTTAAAACGAATGCAGCATTTTATTCGACATAGAAGATTTATCTGTCATTTGTATCCTTGTAGAGCAAGGTTTAAATATTTCCATAGGAACAGATTTGTTATATCCAAGGGAATTCTATTATGCTTGTTTGGTGTCCTTTATCAAGGTCTAATTATTTGTTCTGAGAATCTATCAGACTGCATATAATAAACCTGTGTACATTCTTGACTACTTAAAAGGATTTCACTTGCAGTATTACTTCTGATTCAAGGCAATTATGGCTCGTCTTCCAATTACGGTAAATCCTATTAAAAGCACTTTCATTTTAAAATGAGTCCTGTTAAACCAGGCTCTGATAATGGTGGTGAAATACAATTCATAATTTATCATAGTATTGCTCCTTGCCTACTATATCTAAAGGCTCAATAAGATGATTGAGAACTGAACTTGATTAATTAAAGGAGCATTCAGGAATCCCATAAGACTGAAACAAAATACAAAGAAATGCCTATATTTATTATCCCTAATATAATATATAGCCATGTATAATTTTATAAAATAAAATGAATAGAATTGAACAGAATTCATATATGCATGCATTGCAATATATAGGCTATCAAGATAATATTCATTATTATTCATCTACTAGAAAAGGGGGGACAATGCACACAGATTTGCTCTTACTAGTGAGTGCTAGAGTAGGATCCTAATCTGAAACCTATATTAAAATGTACACTTTTTAGTCAAATAATATAAAACATTTTAGTCAATTTACTTAGGACCTTTGCCAAACATAATTACCATAGATACCTATAGAATACAGGTAAGTAGCACTGAAGGAGTAAAACATCAGTCATAATGGGTGAGCACACAATGTTCCTCCAGTGCAACTTACCTGGTTATATTGCTATCTCCCTTATGGGAGTCATCTTTAATATTTGTGCTCAGTAAGTCCAGGTAACTTCAAAACCAATGTTCTAGTGTTAAGTAATGTTTATCATGTCTTTCCTCCAGAGCCATATATGTATATACTCTTACATTGCATACCGTGTCCGTCACCGCCCAGCTCTTAGGAACGTTATTCACCCCTCTGCTCTCTTACTCTGTGTGCAGTTACATAGCTGGTTCTAATTGTCAATCATCTTCTGCTATAAATGTTTGGCTGCCCTTTCACTCCTTGCCTGAAGTTAGGTTGCTAGTTTACTAGTTTAACCAGTAAAGTTGCATGATTCTCATTGCCTGCTCATACTGTATGTCAAACTTATACCTGTTAATTGACTCTGTTCCAAAAGGTAGGTGTCTTGTGAATCCACTGCAGCTAAGACTGTATCCTTAGTGAAAAAGTGAAAACCAGGGGATTGCCAAGTCAACTCCCTTATGACTAGCCCTCATAGAGGTCTCCACCATATTTATGAGGACAGTGCACTGTTTACTATGGCTATGTAGGCAGGTATCTATAGAGGGTTCATAATCTCTAAGGACTCTGGTGCCTAAAGGAACCCAAAAATCCCTTAGGTACCACATAAAAACCCACCAACTTTAAAAATAGCACATGGCAGGTGGAGGACCCTGTAACAAGATTTTCCATAGAGGTCGAGCTTTATCTTACATTTTGGATCATCTCTTTTTGTCATATTCCAGTGTTGTATTTTAAATATGTCCAAAAAAGATTTGTGACAATTATAGATTGTAAAAACCTTAAAACCTCTTTAAATGGGCTAACACTCAGGACAATTATCAGGAATGAGAGTGTGAAGAGATTCAGATACAATAATTGTCCTGTGTAAAGGTGCCATTGATCAACCAATAAACAAGCAACTCTCATTCATCAGGAGAAAGCATCACTGCTAGGGGCACCAAATCATTTCTGGGTAGCAGATCATTAGATGTAAACAGCAATCGTTTACCAGAGATGAGCAATCATATCACTGATTGATGGTCCATAGACAGAGGTGATTACTGCTAGAGATAAGGGAAGTATTGCAAAATTCGATTTGGACGCTCCCTGTCATTGTACCCCTGAGATGCCATGTTCATAGCTTATTGTGGCATCTGATAGCAATAAAAGAGTGTAAATTAAAAAAAAATTAAATCATACTAAAACATACTAAAAATTCAGTTTGCTGCAAAGCCGAATTTTCTCGCGCTTCGTAGTAGCAAATCAATTTTACTTTAAATAGTGTAAAAAAAAAAAAATCATACTTACCTCATTCATTTGCTCGCAATGGCAGCTCCCATCTTAATTGAAGATCTAGCATGAAATCTTGCATGGCCCATGATGACGTCATCACGTCACGTGACATCTTTAGTCAAGATGGCGCCGGCCAGTCTGTTGCCAGCAAATGGATGAGGTAAGTATGATTTTTTTTTTTACACTATTTAAAGTAAAATTGATTTGCTACTACGAAGCGCGAGAAAATTCGGCTTTGCAGCAAACTGAATTTTTCCTGAAATTCGGATCAAAGTCTACTTTGTGAGCTTCAATTCGTTCAACACTAACTGCTTCATGTAAATACAGCTCTCACCTCCACTGATGAGTAGGCAATTATTAGGAACAAGCTGTTTGTTGTCGATAATTGTCTACTGAGTCGGCTGGTGTAAAGGGGCCTTTAGAATACTGTAATTATGATCTTATTCTTTCTGCAGTATTTTGCATTAATTAATCTTGCGAAATACACATAAAAAATAATTTAAGTGTAAATATAAAAATAAGGATGTATAAATGGGAAAAAATCTACTGAAAAACTTCCTCATGAAACAAAACAAATGTGAAAGTGTCTTTACTGCATATGCATCAATAGAAAATGGCTTTTCCTGTGTCAGAATAAAGTCAATTACAATTCTGTTTCATGTAATTTGATGTTAATATTCTCTGTAATGTTTTCTAATAACTCATCAGTTAACGGTGTCATAGCTCAGTAGCATTTTTAATCATATACGCAGCAATAAATAAAACTAGAGCCTTTTAAGCATAATGAGAACTGTGGTCATTTGCTCATAGTATTACATGCACATAATCTTGTTTAGAAAATCTCATCATCTAATTCGAAACCTTTCTCAACTTTGCCAAACACATTAAATAAAGATACTGCCTGTGGGCATATGTGAATATATTGTGTCTACAACATTTTTCAGAGGGGAAGTTTTACACTTAAAGGGAGTCTTTCACCTGTTTTTCACCTATATAGCTAACAGCACTGCCCCACAGAAGATTGTATACACATCCCAGACATACCAGTGTGCACTGTGTGTCTGTATTTAATGTCCAGGAAAAGCACTTATATTCTGCTGGAAAACAGCTCCCAAGTGCCCAGCTCTGCTGCTACTGCAAACCAGACTGAAGAAGAGAGAGCTGCTTTAGCTGCTCATATCTTGGGATTGGTAGTAGATAGAAAAATCTGAAAATGTGTGAAAGCTGACATTCCAAGCTTTCAAATGATACCAAAATTGTAGCATTATATCCAGTACATCAGAAGATATAGCAGTTAGAAATCGAGTCAGTAGAGAAAGCTGTTTTTAGTTTCACTTTCAGCTGGGCACTTGGGAGCTGTTTTCCTGCAGAATAAAAGTGCTTTTCCTGGACATAGAATACAGACACAAAGTGTACATAGGTATGTCTGGGATGTGTATGCAATCTTCTGTGGGGAACAGCTGTTAGTTATATAGGTGAAAAACAGGTGAAAGACTCCCTTTAACACTATGATACAGATATCTTTATACTGAAATACAAAATTTCACCATTGTTTTAACTTTAGCTAAAATATTGACACCTACAGATGTGTCCACCCTTACCCTAACTCAAATTTGTATAAGGACTCTAATTTGTCATGAAACAAATTCAACAAAATATTGTGGCATTGTGAAATCATTGACAAACTACAACTGAAAGTACAATCTCTAAGTTTTAATAAGCACAAAGGATGGACATCTCATGAGGCAATATTGCAAAATCATGAAACTGGCTATCTTGTACCACATATCTTGGCATATATGAAGCCAACAGAGAATTATATTATGTTGAACATTGTATTGGATAATAATTCTGATTTATTTGGATAACAGGTAGGTGTATTAAAGAAGATATCCACTAATTATCATTACTATTTGCTTGAAGGTATGCTTAGATATAAGATTTTTACAGGCTATCTTGCTTTTAAGATAGTAGTGATCAGCTGAAATCTTGTGGAGTAGTGCAAGTAGTGCAATTCAACTTTAACACCACCACCACCACCACCGGCTAAATGAAGTATTATATGGTTCTCATTTAAATCACTGTGCTGTCTATGTAAGTTATTGAAATGCCAGGTATTGCAGTGTATGAGAATTATTTGTTGTACATTCTCTCTGGAGGTTACAAATGAGAGCCCTCTCTTAAAGCAGAATGCCCTAAACTAATAAACTAATTTGCAGAGTCCCAAATAAAAAAAAATCAAATATTTATGCCTGTACACTCAATTAATTCTCTAACGAGAAAGAAACTTTTTCATAAAACTGATACAATTAATCATGAAACATATACTAATTAGAGATGAGCAAGTGTGCTCGGCCGAGCATGCTCGAGTGCCATTTTCGCGTATTTGCGTACTCATTTTAAAATTGGTACGCTAATACATACGCATATTTTAATCTGTACACTAATGCGTACGCATTTTAACAATTTGTACGTTATGCGTACGCATTTGTGTACAGATTAAAATATGCGTATGTATTAGCGTACCAATTTTAAAATGCGTACGCAAATACGCGAAAATGACACTCGAGCATGCTCGGCCAAGCACGCTCGCTCATCTCTAACACTAATCTTCAGACAGAATGAAGTCTAAATATATATATAAAGCATAACATTGATCTCAGAAGTGCTTACTGAACTATAACATTATACCATATGTTACTGTAGCCAAGTCAAGAAGCTAAATTATTTCTTCCTAACTATCTGTCAAAGATAACAAAGTTGTGAATGCTCACTGAAAGCTACATGATATCTTTTATCATAACATTACAAAGAATTATATATATATATATATATATATATATATATATATATATATATACAGTATATATACAGAAAACGTATTATGCTAAAATACTGCTTGTAAATTATATTTTGCATGGGCTGAACAGACATACCTTTTCTGTTGTTCGAAAGCCTATTAAATCAATGTAGCAGGTTTGATCAAGGTGTGTCCAAACTTTTGGTCTGTATGGTACATATATATATATTTATAATAAACAATGCAGGAATTATAGAAAGAATGGAGATGGCTTAACAATTATGGGTTTCAAGAATGTACATGATATTGCTCAATTTCAAAAGTGTATGTTTTTGCTTTAACCCCTTGACAACATGTGGCTTGCATTTTTGGTAACATAGTTTATAAGGCCAAAAAAAGACATTGGTCCATCCAGTTCGGCCTGTTTTCCCACAAGTTGATCCACAGGAAGGCAAAAAACTCCTGTGAGGTAGAAACTAATTTTCCCCACTTTAGGGAAAAAAATTTCTTCCTGACTCCAATCAGGCAATCAGAATTACTCCCTGGATTAATGATCCATCTCTAGTAACTATAACCTATAATATTATTACCCTCCAAAAATACATCCAGGCCTCTCTTGAACTCTTTTAGTGAACTTACCATCACCACCTCCTCAAGCAGAGAGTTCCATAGTCTCACTGCTCTTACCATAAAGAATCCTCTTCTATGTTTGTGTACAAACCTTCTTTCCTCCAGATGCAGAGGATGTCCCCTCGTCACAGTCCTGGGGATAAATAGATCATGGGAGAGATCTCTGTACTGACCTCTGATATATTTCTCTAAATGCATGTAATTTCTCTAAATATGACGTCAGAGTGGGCACCATAGCCGCCAGGTGCCTGATGTTTCACACAGTATACTCCTGAGGTTAATTTTTTTGTGATCAGCATTACCAGTAATTACCACTTAATACAAACCACCAAGGTAACTACACCTTTATTTTATAGAAATACTCAATTATACTAGTTCACCAGAAAATATGAGTAATACTAAATTTCTTTAAAAAGTATACTTTTATTGAACATGATTAAAAATAATTTTTTAGTATAATAGGAGGAGGCTCACATAAAGGAATCCGAAAATATATTGAGGTGCTGCACCTACTGGACCACCTATATCCAGAACCAAAATGTGACACAAATATATATATACAGGTGCGCACACTCGTTATTGGAGCTGGATGGAATATCAGTAGAATAATGTATTAAAAAGAGCATTTATTGAACATAAAAAAACATAGCAGCAAATATAACAATGAAAATAAAATCATAAAATTAAATATCCACTGGTAGCAAAGGACATAGAATGATAAAAGTAACTTCTCCTTACACTATATCCAATACACAGGTATAGTTCGAGCCAGTTGATTCCACAGCATAAGAACACAACACTGAATAAAATACAATGACATAAATGTGAGATGTAAACCCACTGGTCACATAGGGCGTGGTTATTGACATCACACGCTAACATCGCTCCGAGACCCGGACCTCCGACACACTGGTACTCACAATTCCTACGCAAACATCTCACTTGACCGGCTGTGAGTATAAACGCCGCTATATGCAGCTTGTGTGAATACATCATACCCAGCTGACTGTGAGTATTAATACTGCTAATTGCGGTTTATGTGCAAACTACTTACCTGGATGTGAGTACTACGTCTTTCATTGAGACACCTATGTAGCAGGCTGTGAACATTGTTGATACGCTTCCACACGTGGATCTACTGTTGAAATACTCCTATCCAACAAAACGGATTATATTACACTACCTATATTATTTGGATATCTGGACATACTTACCATTATATTGGATGATTATATTAGGGAGTGGCTAATCTCGAATGTTTCATTCTGTAGCTATCCACGCCCTATGTGACCAGTGGGTTTACATCTCACATTTATGTCATTGTATTTTATTCAGTGTTGTGTTCTTATGCTGTGGAATCAACTGGCTCGAACTATACCTGTGTATTGGATATAGTGTAAGGAGAAGTTACTTTTATCATTCTATGTCCTTTGCTACCAGTGGATATTTAATTTTATGATTTTATTTTCATTGTTATATTTGCTGCTATGTTTTTTTATGTTCAATAAATGCTCTTTTTAATACATTATTCTACTGATATTCCATCTAGCTCCAATAACGAGTGTGCGCACCTGTATATATATATTTGTGTCACATGATTAAAAATAATCACTATGACATAATTAAAATAGGGAATCAAACATATAATGTTATATACCAATCTGTTACTGACCAATGGATATTGGATGATGTGAAGAAACTGAAACTGAAATTAATCCCTGCAATATATTATATAGCCCAACATCTATCTAAGATTCAGTTAAGCAGGGATAGCGTGACAAGTCCTAAGTGAATTACTATCACATTGAAAGCTCACCCCTACATAATAAACAATCCTCACATATTGAACATGAAAATATAGAAAAGTGCAAGGGATAGACCACAAATGGGTCTTTCTATCTATCACATACCTAAGGTACAATGGTGACTTCCCACAAAATTATCTCCTTTTCCTATAGTAAAAGTAAAATTAGTACAATTAGGACAATTAGAACAATTAGAAAAGATCATATGCACTGTCACATCCAAAACTACCTGACCTATTAAAATGTAAATGTATTTATCCTGCACAGTGAACACTATAATGGAAATCAAAACAACAAATTTGAAGTTTTTTGTCACTTTAACTCAGAATTTTTTTTTCTGGGAAACATGTATGCAAATATTTGTGTCTTATATCTACTTACATTACATTCTTTTTCAGAGGGAAGCTAATTTGAATATCTTTCCCAGAAGCCCAAAGGTAAACAAATTAGCTTTCCATTCTAAAAGAAAAGAACACCAAGCTATTGTCCATAGAAATAGGGTGCCATTGAGCAATTGTTGATAATTGTCTATTGTTAAATTATTTTATTTCTCCATTCAAAGGGAAGTGAAAAGTACTCTGGGAAGAAGGAGGGCAGTCTTCTCCGTGCCTGTATAGAAGGAAGACCTATGATTTTTAGTTCATCGCTATGTTGGAGCATAGCCGATAGGCTGATGGATATGTTATATTTCTGACTATCAACAGCCATAAGAGCTCTGTTGGGGCTGTTCTGAGCCTATTACATGGAGTTATAATATATCGCTGTGATACTATACAGCTTGGCCTAGCCATATAGTCAGCCATGATGGTTGTGTAATGTGTTTGTATTGCCATTTACTGTTTGTATTATAAATACAAACAGTTCGATTTGGCTGCTTTGCCAAATTTTATAATTTTTTTTACTGTCACTAAGCACATTTTTTAGTAAATAGTGGGTGCAATAACAAGTAGCTGCGATAGTGCCCCCCTCCCATACATGATCATGGCATCTGGGTGTAAAAACTGAAAAATTTAACATAAAAAATTAAATCAAACTTACCACCTCCATTTGCTCGCGACAGGCTGGCCACTGCCATCTTGCTTGAAGATCTGGTACAAAATCTTGTGTGGCACAAGATGACATCATCACGCCGGCCAGCATAGTGGTGTCATACTGTATGTCAGCATGCACAGGATTTGGGGCAAGATCTTCAATCAAGATGGCTGATGGCAGCCCATTGTGAGCAAATCGAGGAGGTAAGTATGAATTTTTTTTGTTTTTTTACACTATTTTAGGTTAAATCATTGTGGGTCATGACAGATCCGTCTTGCTCCGCATCCCAAGACAGAAAGAAAACCACAGCTTTCTGTGGTTTGCTCTCCCATATGGGAACGCAATCAAACGGAACGGAATGGATTTTGGAGCATTCCTTTCTGTTTAGTTACGTTTTGTCCCCTATGACAGATCTCAATACCAGAAAATTTAAACGCTATTGTGAAAGTAGC
Organism: Rhinella marina; assembly: GCA_900303285.1. Taxonomy (NCBI): domain Eukaryota; kingdom Metazoa; phylum Chordata; class Amphibia; order Anura; family Bufonidae; genus Rhinella; species Rhinella marina. The sequence goes on from ONZH01014229.1 coordinate 44,193, forward strand.
CTAAGATGTTTAGGAAGTTATTGAAAAAAAATAAAACAGTAAATAGGCTATAATGCTAGTTATTATTCAAGTGTTTATGCTGAATTCCTTATTCTTAATAAGACACCTATTCTACTATAGATGCTTAATAATATGAATTGGTTAAAACAAGTTAAATAAAAAAACAATGTATTAATATCCCAAAATTGTCTGGAAAAGGCTGATACTTTCCTAAAAAATCTAATAAATATAGTTTTTTTCCAATATTATTGCTTTAACTTATGCTTTGTGCTTGAATAGATTTGCATTAAACGTGCTGCTTACAGTAGAATGGTACAGTGTTTAAATTTTTTTTTCTCAATTTGACATGTTCAGCTATCATTTCATACTTTTAAATTATTTATTCTTTAAAATATGGAGCTTTGGTAGGAAATATAAAATGTTTTATGGAAGATATAAAATATCCAAACTTGTTTTCCACTGGGGCTCAGAGATGTATCGTTATTATAGAAAAAGTTATTTCCTTGTTTTTGAATCCAATATCAACAACGTCTAGTAGATTGTTAATGTAGAATGCGTTGCTTGCAATGCTCCTGTTAATGATATAAATTTGAAAAATGTATAAATCAAATAGAAAATTCTCCACAGCAGACATAAAAACTCCAAACCTATAAAACACTTAAATGAAATCCTTTATATTGCAATATATTTATATGGACATGCTATCAAGTCAATTTTAGAGCCAGAGATAGACTCATTGCCAACATTTTAGATATAGTATTCATTTTTGGACAAAAATTAATTTAAGTAAAGAGACACAAATGTTTAAATGTATTATGTTTTATGTTCATTTTTATTTAAAGGGATTTACCTAGATTTTAATACTGATGACTAGAGATGAGCGAGCTTGATACTCGTTCGAGTATTAGGGTACTCTTAAGTGCTCGCTACTCGGACGAGTATCTCGCCATGCTCGAGGAAATGGCATCTCCCGCCTTTTGAATTTTTGGCGGCTATAAACTCAGTCAATCATAAGCCAGGAGACTCTGCGGTACACCCAGCATCACGTGGGGCCCTTACATGTCGATAGCAGGGGTTGGCTGGCCTGATCAGGTGACCCTGGAATATACTAGTGACTGCCCCTGGTGCTCGGCTCAGTCGTTGCCTGGATGCCGTTAGGGACAGATCTGCAGTGTGATACAGGGAGAGTGTTAGGGTGTTCTACTAGATTTGTGTTAGGCAGGAGTGATTCTAAAAGAACCCAACAGCCCTTGTTAGGGCTACAAGACCCTTTTTTTTATCTGCTTGTAGCTGGGCTTGCTGGCACTAGTAGTGCAGCTACCGCCATATTTGCAGCATTTTGCAGAGAGACTGGAAAAAGTTTATTTTTTGGCTCTCAGTGACACACATCCATTTCAAACAGCTAAGTGGGACAATTTTTTTGTCTTTCATTGAAATAGGCACAGTCTGCAGAAGATTTTTTTCTGTCTAACTGATAGATAGTGGAAGTCACAGTACAAAATCCTTTAGTTTGCTCTCAGTGATACAAATCCATTTCATACAGCTGTGTGGAACCATTCTGTGTGTCACAGTTCAGCTGGCCAGTCACCACAAACCACAATCCGTATTTTCTGTCCAGGTGACCCATACTGTATGTCACGTAATAAAATACGGTCTTTTGCTCTCACTGATACAGCTACATTAGAAAAATCTCTGTGCGACATTTGTCTGGGTTGCACTTAAGCAGACCAAGTCTGCCTAATCTAATAGTTTCAGTGTAATTGCTACATACTGAACGGTACGTAATAAAATACGTAATTTTGCTCTAACTTATCCACCTATATATTAACTTGTTCAGATTGAACAAGTTTGTGGGTTTCAGTACAGCAGGCCCATTTTTTTTGGTATATATAATACTTATATACAGAAAATGTTGAACCCCAGGGCTAAAGGTTGGGGACGAGGGCGTGGGCATGGGCATTCAATTACTGCAGGGGGCAGAGGCCATGGTCCTGGGCAGGGTGAGACAGTACCTGCTGATGAGGGAGCAGGGGAATGCCACAGAGCTATACTCCCTAGCTTTATGTCTGAACTTACAGGAACACGTGGTAGAGCACTGTTGAAACCACAACAGTGCGAACAGGTGATGTCGTGGATGGCGGACAATGCTTCAAGTAATTTGTCCACCAGTCAGTTTTCCACGCAGTTCACCCATGTTACCAAGGGAGCACTCCTCTGGCTCCTCCACCTCAATCTCCTTCCCCCCAGTCTGCCCCCTCCCAGAAAAATTTGGAATGTGATCTGGCATACTCTGAGGAACTGTTTTTTGGACCCTTCCCAGAGTCACAAACCAGTTCTCAGGTTGCTGCTGACCTCTTTCCCGATGCCCAAGTTTTCCAACTGTCACAGTCTGTGGGTGAGCACATTGTTGACTTAGTGGAAGAAGTGTGTAAAGAGGTGTCGGACGATGAGGAGACACGGTTGTCAGACAGTGGTGAAGTTGTTGTCAGGGCAGGAAGTCCAAGGGGGGAGCAGACTGAGGAATCGGAGGATGACAAGGTGACTGACCCAAGCTAAGTTGATAAGCCAAGTGAAGACAGTGCTTCTGAGGTGGAGGCGAGTGCTGCACCAGAACAGGTTGGAAGAGGCAGTGGTGTGGCCAGAGGGAGAAGCAGGGCCAGAGCTGGTGCATCAGCAGCAACTGTTTCACGTAGTGAAGCTCCCGTGGCGAGGGCTAGATGTTCGCAAGTCTGGAGGTTCTTTAACCACTTCATGTCCGCCCATTGATTATAAACGTCCATGAAGTGGTTGTTTATTTCTGAATGGACAGTGAAGTATCTGCTGTCAGTGACAGCAGGGTCCCCCAAAGAGAAGGCAGGGACCGTTCCCAGGGGTCCCTGCCTTGTAGATCATTGTATACACAGCGCTCACCGAGCGCTTTGTATACAGAGCAGGAAGCCCTATTGCGCTTCCTGTTCTGGCCCGGCGGTCACATGATCGCCGGGGCCAGGAGAGTGCAGGAGCTGCCAGGTCTCTCATAGACCCAATCAGTCCTGCACTGAGGCTGTACAGCATAGTATTATGCTGTATAGCCTCTATGGGGATGTATTTACCCTGTAACTGGGGCTACTATGTCAGCCCCAGTTATAGTAAAAAAAAAAAAAAAAGGGAAGTTAAATGTTCCCCTGAGGTCTTGTATGGCCTTGTGGGGGACACAAATTGTAAAATAAAAAATAAAAAAATTATAAAAAATAGAGTATTATATAAAAATTAAAAAAATCACATATAAAAAAAATAATTTCCCCCCATATATATATATATATATAAATATCACATGATCTACCCCATCAAGTGAACTGCGTAAAAAAAATCTAATAAAAATTATACCAAAACAGCTTTTTTTGGTCACCTCACCATACAAAAAACATAATATCAAACAATCAAAAAGTCATATGCATCCCAAAATGATAGCAATAAAAACTTCACCTCATCCCGCAAAAAATGAGCCCCCACACAAGATCATAGTCCAAAAAATGAAAAAAATAAATGTCTCTTAAAAAATTGCAACACAAAAACATGATTTTTTTTCTAAAAATGCTCTTATTGTGTAAAAAAAAAAAAAACAATAGACATATTTGGTATCATTGCATCCGTAACAACTGGCTCTACAAAAATATCACACGATCTACCCCATCAAGTGAACGGTGTAAAAAAAATATAGAAAAATGCCCCTAAACTGCTTTTTTTTTTTAGTTAACCTCCCAAACATTAGATTAAAAAGTGATCAGAAAGGTGGATGTACCCCAAAATAGTACCAATAAAAAGCACATCTTGTCCCGCAAAAAATAAGACCTCACGCAGCTCAGCCCACAAAAAAATAAAAAAATATTACTCTTACAAACCATGACAAAAAAATTCCATGTTAGAAAATGCAGATGCTGCTCCTCCCCTTCTGAGCCCTGGCATATCCCCAAATAACAGTTTATGACCACATGTGGAGTGTTTCTGCAAACTGCAGAATCGGGGTAATAAATATTGAGTTTTGTTTTGTTGTTAACCTTTGATGTGTTACAGGAAAAAAAATGATTAAAATGGAAAATCTGCAAAAAAGTGAAATTTTGAAATTTCACATCTATTTTGCTTTAATTCTTGTGGAATACTTAAAGGGTTAACAACATTTCTAAAACCAGTTTTGAATAGTTTGAAGGGTGTAGTTTCTAAAATGGGGTAATTTATGGGTGGTTTTTATTATGTAAGCCTCACAAACTGACTTTAGAACTGAACTGGTCTTTAAAAAAGTTGATTTTGCAAATTTGCAAAAACTGTGTCTAAAATTCTAAACCTTCTACTTTCCTAAAAAAATAAAATGACACTACAAAACTGATGCCAACATAAAGTAGACATATGGGGGATGTAAATTAAAAAGTACTTTATGGGTTATCACTATCTGTCTTAAAAGCAGAGATTCAAATTTAGAAAACAGTGATTTTTTTCAAATTTTCGTTAACTTTTGGATTTTTTAATAAATAAAATTAAAGCTTATCGACTCAAATTTACCATTAACTTGAAGTACAATGTGTCACGAGAAAAAAATCTCAGAATCGCTTAAATAAGTAAAAGCGCAAGAGGAAATACAGTTCCACCCACCCACATGCCCAAGCCCTCAACGCCCACATCTCCAAATTGCTGAGCCTGGAGATGCTGCCCTATAGGCTGGTAGAGACCGAGGCTTTTCGCAACCTCTTGGCGGTGGCTGCCCCTCAGCTGCCACTTTTTTTCCCGATGTGTCGTCCCAGCCCTACACCAGCACTTGTCACAGAACATCATCCATGCCCTGACCAACGCTGTTTCTGAGAAGGTCCACCTTACCACGGACACGTGGACAAGTGCTGCCGGGCAGAGACACTATATATAACTGACGGCACATTGGGTTAACTTGGTGGAGGATGGGACCGAGTCAGACCTTGAGGCGGCTCATGTACTGCCCACACCGAGGATTGCGGGGCCTACCTCGGTCATGGTCTCTCAGACGTACTATGCCTCCTCCTCCGACCCCTCCTCCTCCACCACCTCCTCCTCCGAATTACCATCCGTGGGCACGGCGCCTTCAGTCGGTAGCTCTAGGCGCAGTAGCAGTGCCGTGGCTATCGCCATCAGGCGGTGCTCAAACTGTTGAGCTTAGGTGACAAAAGGCACACCGCCCAAGAACTATTACAGGGCATCACGGCGCAGGCCGATCTGTGGCTGGCACCGCTGAACCTCAAGCCAGGCATGGTTGTGTGTGACAACGGGCATAACCTGGTGGCGGCTCTGCAACTTGGCAGACTCACACATGTGCCATGCTTGGCCCACGTGTTCAATCTAATAGTTCAGCTATTCCTCAAGACATACCCCAATCTGTCTGATTTGCTCACCAAGGTACGCCGCATCTGCGCGCATTTCCGCAAGTCGGCCACAGATGCTGCCACTCTCAGGGCAGTGCAGCGCCGCCTACAACTGCCCGCTCACCGACTGTTGTGCAACGTGCCCACAAGATGGAATTCGACATTGAACATGTTATCCAGAGTTTACCAGCAGCGCAGAGCGATTGTAGACTGCCAGATGTCAACTTCCACCAGAACTGGTAGTCAGGTCAGTCAGCTTCCTCAAGTCTACAATGAGGAGTGGACGTGGATGTCTGATATCTGCCAGGTGTTGAGCAACTTTGAGGAGTCAACACAGATGGTCAGCGGCGATGCCGCCATTATCAGTCTCGCCATCCCGCTGCTTTGCCTGTTGAAAAATTCACTGCTCAGTATGAAGTCGGAAGCTTTGCGCTTGTCACAAGAGACGGTGGAGGAAGATACGTCGCTTGATAGCCAGAGCACCCTCCGGTCTGTTTCTCAGCGCGTATCGGAGGAGAGGGATGAGGAGGAAGAGGAAGAGAATGTCGGCGAGACAGAAGAGGGTACCAGTGCTCAGTCCTTATTAACTGCTGAGCATGTATGGACTGAAGAGGAGGACTTGGAGGAGGAGGAGGAAATGGAGAGTCAGGCCAGTGAGGAGAGGGAATTCTTGCGTGTTGGGACTCTGGCGCACATGGCAGACTTCATGTTAGGCTGCTTTTCCCTTGACCCTCGCGTTATAAGAATTTTTTCAAACACCGATTACTGGGTGTTCACTCTCCTGGACCCACGGTACAAGCAGAACCTTTCCATTCTCATCCCTGTAGAGAAAAGGAGTATGAGAGTGAAAAGATATCAACAGGCCCTGGTGCACAAGCTGAAACAATCCTTCCCATCTGACACCACTAGCGGCAGAGGGCGTGCTATTGTGGGCCAAGTAGCGGGGGAGAGTAGGCGAGCAGTCAGCTTGTCCAGCACTGGCAGGGGAACGCTCTCCAAGGCCTTTGCCAGTTTTATGTCACCCCAGCAAGACACTGTCACCTGTCCCCAGTCTTGGCAGAGTAGAGGTGAGCTTTACAAAAAGATGGTGAGGGAGTACCTAGCTGACCATACCAACGTCTGAACCGATCACTCTGCTGCATCCAACTACTGGGTTTCAAAGCTGGACACGTGGCCTGAACTGGCGCTGTACGCCTTGGAGGTGCTGGCCTGCCCTGCCGCTAGCGTGTTGTCAGAGCGGGTATTCAGTGCAGCTGGTGGCATCATCACCGATAAGCGTACATGCCTGTCAACTGACAGCGCTGACAGGCTGACGCTTATTAAAATGAACAAAGCCTGGATTTCACCAGAATTCAAATCTCCTCTGGGGGAAAGCAGCTAAAGATTAACATTACTTATGTATCCGATTCCTCTTCTCTACTCCTCCTCCTCCTCCTCCTCCTCGTTGTCTTTGCCTAACACTGACCCAAAACACAATTTTTTAGAGGGCCAACTGGCACTCTTTCACAACAATTTTTCCGGAGGGCCCCCTATAGGCCCTCTCTCCAAACAATTTTTCCGGAGAGTCACCTACAGGCCCTCTCTCTAAACAATTTTTCCGGAGGGCCACCTACAGGCCCTCTCTCCAAACAATTTTTCCACAGTGTCAACTATAGACACTGTAAAACAATGTTTCAGGAGCGTCAAACAGACAGTCCAACACAATTTTTCAGGAGGCGCAAGTACAGACATTTAAAAAAAAAATTTGCTGAGGGTCGACTTCATGTACTCCGAAAAGAAAAAAAAATTTGGAGGCTCAACAAAAGCCATTTCACTGCATTCTCAGTTGGACAAAATCATTTGTGTCATGCTGTGTCAGGCTAAATTTTTGGGTGGCTCACCTGCTACCTCATCTAACTTGGTCACTTGTTGGTGTCACAGTTATGCTGTATCAGGCTAATGCCTGCATCATGTGGCTGGGGATACGAGAGCAGTGCCAGCATGGGCATGGGTGATGGACCTTCGTTGCACCTAGTTGGGTGCTTCCCTAACATGTGATGGACATGTTCCTCGCCTTTCTTGGTCTGGGTGAGCACAGTTGCCATGAGGGTAACCACCAGGCTGTTGCAGGAGAATTTGGGGTAATAGTGGGATTAGACAGCCTCAGAGGCATCCATGCATGCTGCCCCTGCTGTTTCCTGTCCATTTCCGTGGTGTTTCCATCATTTTCCGATGTTTCCAGGTTTTCTCCCAGCCTTCCCTAGGCAGAGCCTTGGTCCCCTGCAAAAAATGCTCGAGTCTCCCATTGACTTCAATGGGGTTCGTTACTCGAAACAAGCACCCGAGCATCCGGAAAAGTTTGTCTCGAATAACGAGCACCCGAGCATTTTAGTGCTCGATCATCTCTACTGATGACCTATGCTCTGGATGGTTGGTGCATGTCTGACACCTGGGAGCCCCGCTGATCAGCTGTTTGAGAAGACAGCCACAGTCTTCTAGCAGCTTTCCCTAGGCCAGGGATGACACTTTCATCGGTCATGTGGTGTAGGCTTAACTCAGCCTCATTTAAGTGATTTGGGCTAAGCACCAATCATAGCCGCATACTATGTATGGCTGTGAGAAGGACACGGCGCTCATAACCCCAATTTTAATGTCAGATACCACAATCAGCAATGAATGCAGCATCTGAGAGGTTTAATAATAGAGGCGATCACTGTTCCTCATCATTGCACCCGCTACTTACAATGGAGTAAAATTTGTGAAGTTTTAATTTGTAAGAATTACATTTCTTTGTGAAATTAAAGAAAGCTGCCAAATCAAATTTTTTTCTTATTCAAAGCCATACAACTATTTTATTTCATAAACAGGTTGTCCCCTGTTCTAAACAATCTACTTTGATAATTTTACAGTAATATTTTTTTATTGTAGCATTTAGCTAATCTTTTTTTTAATAGGCACATCTAATAGATTTGGTCACATTAATTCAATTATATTGATTACTGTTACTAATTTCATAAGCAAAAAACTAGCAAAACTGGCATTTTTTTCTGACATTCACTATGTGGGATATATAACACAAGAACATTGTGTAGTTACCATCTTTACAATACCAAATATGCAGAGAGGTTTTATTTTTGCATTTTTTCTGTTTGAATAGAAACTAGTGTATTTTGTAACATATTTTTTATTCTATTGTATGCCTTTAACTTTTTTAACCACTTTTTAGTCCCATAATGGGACTAATAACAGGCAGTGTTATGATTGATCACTTACTATACAGTACAACTTATGAAGTACAGTGTACTTGTATGCTGTCAGTGAGATATTGACAGGCACTGTATCACTGCAATAAACATATTGAAACCCCTGCAATCTCATTCATGGGGTACCAATACCTAAAAGAGGGAGCCTCCTCCCTCTAAACCACTAAGATACCATAGTCACTATTGACCATGGTATCTAAGGGGTTAAAAAACCCTGATCAAAGTTTCTGCCAATAAGAGCCAAAATTTCTGCTTAGACCGGTGCAGCACTTAAACTAGGCAGCCATAAGAAGACATAGACCTTCTCTCAGGCCTGCTATTGATCGCCATAAAAAGGTGTATTGGTGGTCAATAATTTAATAGATATCAAATATATTATTTGATACAAAGTATATTTATAGCGGGGTTAAAAAAGTTGACTGATATTTTGATCTCTATCTGTAACCATCCTTTCATAAGACTATTGAAATGGTTGAATATATGGCCTTTGCAATTTTGCCAGCACTTTTCGGTGTGACTGCTTGGAATCACAAGGTGCTGCATTAAAAGTACATGCTAATCTAATAAAACTGGCCTCCAAGTAGAAAATAGAATTGAACCCTGTGTCTTAAGTCACTAAATTACCTTACAGTAGTACACAAAAGAAACAGCTAAAAGGTAAATTCAAGGCTAATAAATGTGTTTTAGTTGTGTAGCTATAATAAGTATCCATAATAGTTTAAGCTATGAACATATATTAATCAGTATAACATTTACATTATGAATAAAAGATATATAGCAATTAGGTAAGATACATCCATTGTATTTTCTATAACATTACCGTTTCAATTTTGTACATGACTAGATACATAGCATTACCTAGTAGTTGGTTAACTTTGCACCAACATTTTGCTTTTAAAACCACACATGCCTTCCTGTTAAAGGGCTTATGTCAGCAGACCTATAACAATGAAACTGGCTGATCTGTTGCATGTGTGCTTGGCAGCTAAAGGCATCTATGTTGGCCCTATGTTCGTATGTGTCCACATTGCTAAGAAAAATGAAGTTTTTATATATGCAAATGATCCTTTAGGAGCAACGGGGGAGTTGTCATTACTCTTTGAGGCACTGCTTTCTCTGCAACTCCCGTGTACTCTCCGCTTTAACAGGACCTGCAATGCCAAAGTTTGAAGTCTTTGGCAACCTCCTAGCTACTGTACATTTTTCTGGTGTGAGTAAAGATAAATGTGCTATGCCTGCTATGATGCCCCCTCCCTACCTCCACCACACTCCCTTTTCTTCCCACATCTGAAGAGTGGCATGAAGGGAGAACATTCTCAGATTTTGCAGCATTTATGATGCGTGATAAAATCTTCAACTTTTATTTACACAACTATTTTGTAAATCACATAATCAAAGTCCCCCACTGATTTTAAATTGACATAAAATACTTTTAATAATATGAATCACTGATAAGCATAAAAAATAAGGAAAATTAGCTAGCAGGTAAACATCTATTGTAGTAAAAGTATGTACATATGATTTTTAATAAAATGATACGTATAGTTGACATAAGTACGGTCTTATTTCACTTAAAATGGCTTTATGGAATACTTAAGGCGAAAAACTGCATTATGTTGACAGTAGTGAATAACATCGAGATTTAACCCTTTCACCCCCGGAGGTTTTTTCGGTTCTGCATTTTCGTTTTGCGCTCCCTGCCTTCAAACAGCCATAACTGTTTTATTTTTCTGTTCACATAGCTGTATGAGGGCTTGTTTTTTGCGGGACAAGTTGTACTTTCCAACGCCACCATTTAATATTGCATATGGTGTAGTGGGAAGCAGGAAAAAAATTCCAAATGGGGTGAAATTGCAAGAAAACCGCTATTCCGCTACAGTTCTACGGGTTTCTTATTTACAGCATTCGATGTGCATTAAAACTGACCAATTACTTTCATTCTACTGGTCAGTACGAATCCGGCAATACCTAATATGTATAGTTTTTCCTGCGTTTAGATGGTGATAAAATAATTAGAAAGTTGCCCTTTTTTTTTCCTTGTCATATCTTGACCCCTATAACTTTTTGGTATTTATGTGTACAGAGCTGTATGGGGGCTCATTTTTTATTTATTTCATTTACTGTTTATGTGTGTGTGTCGTTAAAAGATATCGAGAGTGACCTCTACAGTGCCTGCCCCTTTAACAGTGACCTCTACAGCAGCCCACCCCTTTAACAGTGACCTCTAGAGCGGCCAGCCCCTTTAACAGTGACCTCTACAGTGGCCCACCCCTTTAACAGTGACCTCTACAGCGTCCCGCCCCTTTAACAGTGACCTCCACAGCAGCCCGCCCCTTTAACAGTGACCTCTACAGCAGCCCACCCCTTTAACAGTGACCTCTACAGCAGCCCACCCCTTTAATAGTGACCTCTACAGCAGCCCGTCCCTTTAACAGTGACCTTTACAGCAGGCCGCCCCTTTAACAGTGACCTTTACAGCAGGCCGCCCCTTTGACAGTGACCTCTACAGCAGCCCGCCCCTTTAACAGTGACCTCTACAGCTGCACGCCCCTTTAACAGTAACCTCTACAGCAGCCCACCCCTTTAACAGTGACCTCTATAGCATCCCACCTCTTTAACTATGACCTCTACAGCTGCCCACCCCTTTAACTGTGACCTCCACAGCAGCTAGAGTGGCCACTGTCTTCACCCCAGAAAGCCAGATCCCACTGGCCATTCTGCCAAACGTGAGAAAGCTCCCCCAGTTCCAATGAAGACACACCACTAAACATGAGGCCACGCCCCCTGGCTCCGTGAAGACACGGAGGAGCTTTCTGAGTGTGAGCTACTGAAAGGGTGGACATCCCTGTGTCTGTCCAGGCACTGCATCGGACAGAGAACAGGTAGCCAGAAAACTGGACTGTCCAGCCTAAAGCCGGACATCTGGCCACCCTAACATCAGCCTGCCCCTAGGGTGGCCAGAGGTCTTGTTTTAGGCTGGACAGTCTGGCTTTCATACTCCCTGTCCTCTGTCATGCATAGGGCCTGGATGGACACAGCAATGTCCTTTTGAACAGCTCACTCTCAGCAGCAGCACTGTGCAGTCTGAGCATGGAGCTACAGGGAGAAAGTCAACCTCCCCCCACCCCTGCAGTGGAAAGAAGGTGATTTTTACCTATATTTTTAATCCCGGTCAAATGCGGCATGAAATGGGCGTGGCCTGACTGAGTCAGGGGCATGATTTAGTGGGATATGGGGGTGGGGCTTTTAAGTCCTTTTGACGGTGGCCTGAATTATAGGTCGATGCCATAGTAATTTAGGAGGAAGGTGGGTAGCAGTGGAAGAATACATCTTTTTTTACTCCTGAACAGTAAATATGTGAAATTTACATTATATGAGGTAATGATTGATGATGCATTAGTCTAAAACATAAGTTATATTTATGGTAACCGAAATACCCCTTTACCATTGTCATCCACAGTGCTCTGCCTCTTTAATGCAGACCTACAGCAGTGAACTGGCTAGGTTGTCATAGAAACCTGGTGTGTGGAGACTGCCTATGAGCTTCTATTGGCTGATAAGGGTCATGTGACCAGGCTACTATTGGCTAATGCATTTTTTGTGAATATCTCAGGAACGGTACGTCCTGGAGAGCGGAAAACTGTTCTAAAACTTTCCTGGACACCTGATGTATATGTATGCCAAATTTTGTGATTGTAGCTACAGCGGTGCAGATTCCTTTAGCAGACACACACACACACACACATATACACACATACACTCAGCTTTATATATTCGATGGGGGATCTGTAGATGAAACACTGTTATGGGGGATCTGCAGATTATACACTGTTAAGGCGCTTTGCTGCTGCCCGCCCCACACTACAGCATGGTTCATTGCCGCAATGCATGCCCTACAGCATGCCTCATTGTTGCTGTCCACCCCACATATCTTGATTATTGTGGCACATTCGGTTTATAAGATGCCCTGACTCCCCTCCCACTTTGGGGGGAAAAGTGTGTCTTATAAAGCGAAAAATATGATATATTTTTCTCTCCTTTTCGCCTGTGTCATTATTGAGGTTGTTGTTTAGGACTTAATTTGTATGTTCCGTTTTCAATAAAAAAATACATCAAAATATTTTTTTTAAGTACCATTGATATTCCAACATGTTTGCATTCACATTTACTGTATAATTACTTTACTACCATGTGATGTGAATAAGTGGTGTAGTTAAGTAGCATCTCACATGATACTCAGCATGATGCTTATGATGACCGAGAAATTTGATAGAATTTCTCTAGAGGCTTTTTTTAATCTGCTAATGGTCTTCATAAATAGTAATTTTAATCCTATATATTTTTAGAATTTAATTTTTCATCCTTCGCTTTACTTTAACTTTTATGACCCTGAAGACATTTAGATTAAAATAATGCTATGTTAACCTGTTGGAGTTAGCCTTTAATTCTTTTACATCATAGAATACTTACGATGGGGCACTTTACAACAAATGTAGCTTCAAATTGTTTAGAAAAAGAATAAAATATCAATTTCTTGTTAAATTTTCACCTGTTTTGTCAATAATAAAACTAGTGGAACTGTATATATAAGAAAATCATGTAGAGCATAAAAAATTAACCTTAGAGTATGGATGCCTGATAAAAATATAAACTATTTTAAGAAAGGAATTGAAAAAAGAACAGTAAGGGGTTGACCACCTTCTGGCTCCTATGAGGATAGGTCATCAGTAGTAAAATCCTGGAAACTCCTTTAACATTTTTTAATCAGTGATCAGAACTCTGTTGGTTTTCTATGATATACATTCTTCTCTTAAATATACAGTTCCACCAGTTCCATCTGTTCAGCCCTAATATATTTTTGCACAAGATCAGAGGTTGCATTTAACTATAACAAAATGTTTGCGCTTGACCCCTTAAAGTGACACCAATAGTATCCCAGGTTTTTTTTATTGCATAATTCTGTTTCCTATGTCACATATGAATGTGTCCTTCGTTACCTTTTCTTTTGACTTAAAATTAATATTTTTTTTCTGAGATTTTTTAACTGATAACCTATCTTTTGTTTGGGTGAAACACTCAGAACCTCTATCAGCTGTTTGAGAAGGCACCAAATCTCATAGTAGTTTGGCTACCTTCTCGCAGCATAGAAAAGGTGACACTATGTGCTTGGGTGTTTTCTCAAACAGCTGAACGGTGGGGGACCCCCCATTGATCAGATATTGATAACCAAAATAATCAAAAAGGTCATCAGTTAAAAATTCTGTGAAAAACTGTTAAACATATTCCAAGTGGCATCAGAAAACTTGTGTTAAAATATATACATAGCATGTTACAAAAAGATATTGAATTTGTATCATGAAAAAATATATATGTATATACACAGTGCTGCTGCCATTTTCTGTTTAGTATTCAATTAGCCAGCAGGTAGCTTGCACCTGACTCTCACCTGTAGGAGGTGCTGTCCGTTTTTTGCAATTATGTATATATAGAGGAGGACTGGCTTCCTCTGGGAATTTAGCACTCCTGTTCACACTGGTGCAGCTTCTGACCAGGTATGGTGTTCTCCTGATATGGGCCTGCCGGTTTGTGTAGGATGCAGGTCAGTGTTAGTGTAGGACTCATCCGATTGGAAGCCACCTTGATCGTTGGTGGATGAGCCCGACATATTTATGATCATTTATATGCGCTAAGAGCTTCCACTTTATATACTTCATATACTACATAGCAGTTATGCTTTTTTACTTCTTTACTTGTTTATTTCATGTTCATCTTATGTCTCATGGCTTATCTAGTGCTGCTGCCATTTTCTGTTTAGTATTCAATTAGCCAGCAGGTAGCTTGCACCTGACTCTCACCTGTAGGAGGTGCTGTCCGTTTTTTGCAATTATATGTATATACACGCACACACATTACTTGTATTGCATAGCCCTCTCAATTTCTATCTTGTAATTAAGGAATTTAATATTTAGTGATAAAATGAAACTGTAAATATTATTTGAAACCCAAATAGTATGTACAATTTTCTTATGAAAAGTGAACTAGGAACTAATAGATGTTAAAATATGCATTTCCTGACATTAAATTTTCAATGCTTGGAAAGAATAGCTATAATTTGCATAATTTGCTGGATCTGAATTTGACTTCAAACATTGCAAAAAAGTCACAGCCTAATGTTTTTTGTAGGGCAAATTATAAATGGCGTGTGTCAAACTGAGCTCATTCCCACATGTTTTTCATTAATCTAAAGGCAAAGTGTACTGGTTCAAGAGGAGCTCACATTTTTCAAAACAGAGAGAATACAAAATGAGCTGGTGACCTTTATTAGAGCACATGGTGTTTTAATGCTCTCAAAATATTTATACCTTTGTGAAATTAATGTGAGCATTTTCAATACTGAAAAATGGTAATGAATACTTAAACGTTAATATGAATAAATTCCTAAATTCCTTTAACAATTACAAAATAATGGCTCATTTTCCCTGAAAACCTCCTTAATATCCATAACTTATTTGCCACATGTTTATTTAACAGAACAGCTATCTGAAAGTAGAGTCACAAGCAAGGCCAAGATACAACATTGAAGAGAAGCAAGCCTTGTATCAAATAATATTTCTTTTTAAAATCTCGACAGATAAAGCATAAATTCATCTTTGATCACCATTTCACAGAAAAATATATATAAGTATTCTACATAAAAAAGTTGAAAACCTTTACGTCATGTTGTACTGATTTCAAATAGCATATATTAAGGAATAATCACACATAGCGGATACATTATATGAAAATGATTGTGACTGCTTCATTCATCTGAATGGTGGTTTTATAAATTCAAGTGCTCACCGCAAAAATTTAGATGAATCGATCTACTTTATGTGATGCATTCTAAATAAATATGTTATTTACAATACTTTTTTTTCTAAAACTGTCCACTGGAAATTATGTAAAAAATGACATTAGGGGAATGATATCATTCTTTACAAGAAACTAAAGATGACACAAAATTTGCATGTGAAATATACAGTTTATTCTCCTGCTAACAGAGTATGTAAACAAAGTTAACATAGAAAAAAAAAAAGCTTTTACTGTCCATCAGCTCCATTAAAATATATCTCTTTATAAATATTTTATAGGACCCTTTGAAATGTACTTTCTTGGTATAAGAAATAAAATCTATGTTTGGAGAATAACATACTAATACTAATAAACTTGTCATATAATATATATTTTTAGAGGTAATTAGTAGTATAATTGTTCTGACTTTTGTATAACTGCCATATGAAGGTGCCCATAAAAGGAATCCAGAAAATAAGCAGTGACTATAGCATGTTTATCCTGTATAGCAGGAAAGTAAATCCTACTTGTTAATACGTTTTGTACATAATACAATTTTTAAAATCTATGTCAGCTGTGTAGCCAGTTTTTAATCACTACCCCAGTACATCTAAAAAAGTGAAAAAGAATGATTCAATCTTGATTAAAAGTATCATATTAGTTCATGTATAGAGTTATGATACAGACTTATGTGTCTCCATGGCTATAGACTATAAGCTCTATGTGTAGTCGACCCTGCAGTCATATGTTACTCTATTCCATCTACACCTTTTATTGTTAGTAACAATACCTGGTATATGATGGAAGTAACACATACAAAGGGTTATCCCTAAGCAACTCCTGTGTTGTCTTGGCTGTGTGCATAAGATCATTGTCTTATTGGAGAGTAGACCTTCAATATATTATTCAGCTTTCTCTCTACTCTGACCAGTCTCCCTGTCCCAATTGTTAAAAAATAGGGATAGTATTGAGCACATTATGAGCAGTGCCTGGTTTCATCCAGAAATTATTCTTAAAATTGAGGACAATATGTTAAATTTTGGTTTAATCAGGTTTATTTAGGTGTTTTGCTTTTTTTTCATACTCCAAGCGGGCTTTTATATGTCTTTTACTGAGGAGAGGATTATTTCTCGTCACCCTGCCATAAAGGCCAGATTAGTGGAGTGTTGCAGTGATGGTTGACCTTCTTTCTGCATATAGCATCTTTGGAGCTCAGCATAAGTGACCATTGGATTATTATTCACTTCTCTCACCAGTACCTTCTTTCCTGATTACTTAGTTTGGTGAGTGGCCACCTCTAGGAAGTGTCCTGGTTGCTCCAAACATCTTCCATTTAAAAAATATGGAGCCGTTTTGTTCTTGGAAACTCTGATTACAGCAGAAGACTTTTGTATCTTTCTCTAGATCTATGCCTTCATACAATCATGTTCCTGAGACCTACAGGCAATTATTTTCTCCTTATGGCTTGGTTTTTGCCCTGCTATGCATTGTCAGCTTTATAGACAGTGGTGTGTGTCTTAGAAAATTATGTCCAATCAACTGAATTTCCCATAGGTATATTCCAATCAAAGTGCAAGAACATCTCAATCGAGAGATGATCAAGAAAAATGGGAGGCCCTCAGAGCTACATTTCCAGTGCCATAGGAAAGGTTCTGGATACTTATATGCATATGAAATTTTTTTTCTAAAATTCTGTGTTCACTTTCTCTTTATGGGATATTCAATGAAGATTGATAGGGGATTTTTACATTTTTTTTAGCATAAGGCCACAAAATAAAATGTGAAGTAGGGTTTTTAGTTGCATTGTAGTTGTTTTTTTACCTATAGCATTTGTTATAGTAACTGCCGATGTATCATAGAAAAAGAGTAAAAATGTGCTAAAATATTTTATTCAGCACATTTGAAGCACAGTCTTGAAAAACAATCAATATGGACCATGTTCGCTTTCACACAAAGTATTGGTAATTAAAATTATAGCAAACCCTTGAAGTTTCAATGAATTCATTGTTCTATTGCCTAAGTATTTGGAGAACAGGGAATGACTAAATAACAATTTAGAATTTAATTTACCATTCTTAATCTGAGCTTGCTACCAACTAGTATCATTATTATATCAAGCAATTTAACCTTAGATGCTTTGGAAGTCAAAACACATCCCTTCTCTCTAGAGCTTATGTATTGATTCACAATAAGAAAACAAAACTGGAGTATAAAAAGATCAATTTATTTAGCCATACCAACAAAAAATATGTTAAGTCAAAGCAGAAGCAAACTTTCTTTTATGGGAACCCAATTTATTGTATGCTTATATGACCAGTAGATTTTTCCATATCGCTTTAGGAAGTTTAGTGTATAAAATTATACTGATCGGTGAAGTGATGCTGGGCTGCAGTGTATATAATGTTCTTCAACCTGATTGTTTACAATAAAAGAACACAAGTTAGCAATACATTTACTATAATGTCGTTTAACAGAATACTAGCAGATGAAAAAGATACAAGGTAGCTGTTTATTAATCTGTGCATTGAATTCTCACATGTTGTCCTGAAGAAAAACGAATCATTTTTTGTGGTTTTGGGGAAATTCAGGAAAGGTTTAGAAATGCTGAATATTAAAACTGCAACAGTTTGTATTTTCAATTTTTACAACTCCTCTGTGTATGTCAACAAAGTGGATCAATAGTCCTCATGCAGAATGAATCTTGGCATTTAAAAGGAAACACATTCACTCTACCTTTATTGGAAAACAGGCTTCAACTACTCACAACAAAGGCAATAGTTTAATATAAGTAGTTTTGTGAATAATATCTATATATATATATCTATATATATATATCTATATATATATATCTATATATTTTTTTTTTTTTATTTTTTTTTTACAGTACAGACCAATAGTTTGGACACACCTCATTCAAAGAGTTTTCTGTATTTTCATGACTAGAAAAATTGTAGATTCACACTGAAGGCATCAAAACTATGAATTAACACATGTGGAATTATATACTTAACAAAAAAGTGTGAAACAACTGTAAATATGTCTTATATTCTAGGTTCTTCAACGTAGCCACCTTTTGCTTTGATTACTGCTTTGCACACTCTTGGCATTCTCTTGATGAGCTTCAAGAGGTAGTCACCTGAAATGGTTTTCACTTCATAGGTGTGCCCTGTCAGGTTTAACCACGTCAGATCTGGGCCATTTCCCCCCTTCCTGACCAGGCCTAATTTTGCAAATCTGACATGTGTGACTTCATGTGGTAATAACTTTGGAACACTTTTACTTATCCAAATAATTCTGAGATTGTTTTCTTGTGACACACTGTACTTCAAGTTAATGGTAAATTTGAGTCGATAAGTTTTAATTTTATTCATAAAAAAAATCCAAAAGTTAATGAAAATTTGACAAAAATTAAGTTTTCTTAGTTTCAATCTCTCTGCTTTTAAGACAGATAGTGATGCCCCATGAAATCCTTTTTAATTTACATTCCCCATATATCTACTTTATGTTGGCATCATTTTGGTAGTGTCATTTTATTTTTTTAGGACAGTAGAAGGTTTAGAATTTTTGACACAATTTTTGCTAATTTGCAAAATCAACTTTTTTAAGGACCAGTTCAGTTCTGAAGTCACTTTGTGAGGCTTACATAATAGAAACCACCCATAAATGACCCAATTTTAGAAACTACACCCCTCAAACTATTGTTAACCCTTTAAATATTCCACAGGAATTAAAGCAAAATAGATGTGAAAGTTCAAAATTTCACTTTTTTTTGCAGATTTTCCATTTTAATCATTTTTTTTTCCTGTAACACATCAAGGGTTAACAACAAAACAAAACTCAATATTTATTACCCCTATTCTGCAGTTTGCAGAAACACCCCACATGTGGACATAAACTGTTATTTGAGGATATGCCAGGGCTCAGAAGGGGAGGAGCAGCATATGTATTTTCTAACATGGATTTTTTTGTCATGGTTTGTAAGAGTGATAACTTTTTAATTTGTTCGTGGACTGAGCTGCGTGAGGTCTTATTTTTTTGTGGGACAAGCTGTGCTTTTTATTGGCACCATTTTGGGGTACATCCGGCTTTCTGATCACTTTTTAATCTAATTTTTGGGAGGTTAACTAAAAAAAAAGCAGTTTAGGGGCATTTTTCTATATTTTGTTTTACACCGTTCACTTGATGGGGCAGATCATGTGATATTTTTGTAGAGCCAATTGTTATGGACGCAACAATACCAAATATGTCTATTTTTTATTTATTTATTTATTTTTTACTTTTTACACAATAAGAGCATTTTTAGAAAAAAGATTATGTTTTTGTGTTGCAATTTTTCGGGCTATGATCTTGTGTGGGGGCTCATTTTTTGTGGGATGAGGTGACGTTTTTATTGCTATCATTTTGGGATGCATACGACTTTTTGATTGTTTGATATTATGTTTTTTGGTAGGTGATGCAATAAAAAAAGCTGTTTTGGCATAATTTTTATTAGATTTTTTTTACGCTGTTCACTTTATGGGGTAGATCATGTGATATTTTTATCGAGCCGGTCGTTTCGGACGCGGTGATACCAAATATGTTTATCTTATGTATTTATTTTTATTTGTAACATTTTTTTTAATGACATATTTGGGGGAAATTATTTTTTTATATATATGTGATTTTTTTTTATAATACTTTATTTTTTATTTTTTATTTTACACTTTGTGTCCCCCATAAGGTCATACAAGACCTCAGGTGGACATTTAACTTCACTTATTTATTTATTTTACACTTGATTTCTCCTATAACTGGGGCTGACATGGTAGCCCCAGTTACAGGGGAAATAAATCCCCAGAGAGGCTGTACAGCATAATACTAAACTGTATAGCCTCAGTGCATTACTGATCGGGTCTATGAGAGACCCGGCAGCTCCTGCACTATCCTGGCCCTGGCAATCACGTGACCACCGGGCCAGAATAGGAAGAGCAATAACGCTTTCTGATCTGTATACACAGCGCTCAGTGAGCGCTGTGTATACAGCGATCTACAAGGCAGGGACCCCTGGGAACGGTCCCTGTCTTCTCTTTGGGGTACCCTGCTGTCACTGACAGCAGGTACCCCACTGTGCAGCTGCTATCTCTGAATGGACGTTCAGAAACGTCCATTCAGAGATAGATAACCACTTCCCGGACGTTTATGTACTATGAGCGAACGGGAAGTGGTTAATAAGTGGGATTTCTTGCCTTATAAATGGGGTTGGGACCATGAGCTGTGTTGGGCAGAAGTCAGGTGGATACATAGATGATAGTCCTACTGAATAGACTGTTAGAATTTGTATTATGGCAAGAAAAAAAGCAGCTAAGTAAAGAAAAACGAGTGGCCATCTAAGAAATGCAGGTCAGTCAGTCCAAAAAATTGGGAAAACTTTGAAAGTGTCCCCAAGTGCAGTCACAAAAACCATCAAGCACTACAAAGAAACTGGCTCACATGAGGACCGCCCCAGACAAGGAAGACCAAGAGTCACCTCTACTGCAGAGAGTAAGTTCATCCGAGTGACCAGCCTCAGAAATCGCAGGTTAGCAGCAGCTCAGATTAGAGACCAGGTCAATGCCACACAGAGTTCTAGCAGCAGACACATCTCTACAACAACTGTTAAGAGGAGACTGTGTGCAGCAGGCCTTCATGGTAAAATAGCTGCTAGGAAACCACTGCTAAGGACAGGCAACAAGCAGAAGAGACTTGTTTGGGCTAAAGAACACAAGGAATGGACATTAGACCAGTAGAAATCTGTGCTTTGGTCTGATGAGTCCAAATTTGAGATCTTTGGTTCCAACCATCGTGTCTTTGTGTGACGCAGAAAAGGTGAACGGATGGACTCTACATGCTTGGTTCCCACCATGAAGCATGGAGGAGGAGGTGTGATGGTGTGGGGGTGCTTTGCTGGTGACACTGTTGGGGATTTATTCAAAATTGAAGGCATACTGAACCAGCATGGCTACCACAGCATCTTGCAGCGGCATGCTATTCCATCCGGTTTGCGTTTAGTTGGACCATCATTTATTTATCAACAGGACAATGATCACAAACACACCTCCAGGCTGTGTAAGGGCTATTTGACCAAGAAAGAGAGTGATGGGGTGCTATGCCAGATGACCTGGCCTCCATAGCCACCAGACCTGAACCCAATCGAGATGGTTTGGGGTGGGCACAGAGTGAAGGCAAAAGTGCCAACAAGTGCTAAGCATCTCTGGGAACTCCTTCAAGACTGTTGGAATACCATTATAGGTGACTACCTCTTGAAGCTCATCAAGAGAATGCCAAGAGTGTGCAAAGCAGTAATCAAAGCAAAAGGTGGCTACTTTGAAGAACCTAGAATATAAGACATATTTACAGTTGTTTCACACTTTTTTGTTAAGTATATAATTCCACATGTGTTAATTCATAGTTTTGATGCCTTCAGTGTGAATCTACAATTTTCATAGTCATGAAAATACAGAAAACTCTTTGAATGAGAAGGTATGTCCAAACTTTTGGTCTGTACTATATATATATATATATATATATATATATATATATATATCTTAGATTCCAAAAATAAGGAGGCTCTCCAAAATCAATGGTTAAAGATATAAGTCATTCATATTAAACACCAATGGAGTCTTTCTCAAGCCATTTCTTATTTCTTTAACCATGAAATTTAAAGTGTTGTCTCATTTTTTTGGAACATAAGTAGCAGGACATCGGCCTTAAGTCCTGGGTGATCTATCCAACCAACTTGGAGCTCTGCTGATTTCTTCTTTAGATTAAAAATTGAGCTTTTTGGCTGTCTGTAATAGAGCTATCCTAAAACAAAGTTTAGCCTGCCATAGTATTCAGTTTTGTGTAAACTCATCGAAAACTTTAGATAATATTAATTCACATAGTCTTTTTTGTTTTGTTTTTATTTTATGTGTTTGTGTTTCCTATTTTTTATATTATTATTATTATTATTATTATTATTATTATTATCCTTAGTAGTAGTAGTAGTCGTAGTAGTAGTATTTAAAATTTATTTCAAAAGGATTAAGAGGGGTATAAATACATAAAATAAAAACACAAGAACAACAGAAATAAACTTATTAACAGATTAGTATAGAGAGGACCTTGCCTGTAAGAGCTTATAACCAGTATTGGCTCACTGTTTTATAGATTTTTATCTTGTTTTACTGTATAAACAGATGTTATCTGTTAGGTTGACTGGTTGGTGCAGTACTGAATATCTATCTAGAAATTTCTTTTTTCATTCACTAATAAAATTCTGTCAGCTTCCATTTTGTTTCCTCAATGTTATGCATTTGAACAACCAAGGCTAAAAATTGAAATGCCTTAGTATTCCTACTTTATGTAATTCCACAACTTCACTACACAATTGCCTGAAACTATTTCAATTGCCCAAGGAACTATAAAATGAAATTGCCAGCCAACCATTCTGCTTATCGAAAATTAATGCTGTTCAGTCAAATGGATATAGTGACATATGTATTATTAAACTTATGAGCCTAGATTATATTGTAAAACACTATTCACTTACCTCTGGTATTTATTTTCATGTTTCTCAGAGGCTACATAGAATATCTTTCAAGACAAATCCTGTAATAAGGGGAATGAGGTGTATTTGTTCTGTTCAGGCAGCCATTTTTACTAAAGTGACAAGTATAGCCATATTGATTGTCTATTTTAATGGGAAGTTGCCTAAAAGTGATCTTAAGACAGATAAATGTTATAGTATATCAATGATGTCTATAAGATTAGAATTCAAAATTTCCAAACTCATCGTTTGCCAAACCCATTTATCATTGCCCAAAGATTTCACAAGAAGTCAAAAAACAAGTAAACATTGGGTTGAGTTATCTGATCTCAAAAATCCCATTAATATAATTTTTAAATATTTATCTAAGAGATCCAGTTATTTTCTCTGAACCTGGGATTTATTTGCTTAACACTACTGATATTCACCACTGAAATTTGTTTAAAGGCACTGCTAACAACTTTTAGTAGTAATTTTGGGCATTGATTCATTTTGTTTTGTTTCAGTCCAATAAAATTAAAATACTTGGAAATGAAAGATATGACTATATCGAACAATATAGCCATTGTAGAAAAGTGATTTAATATCTGGAAATAAGGCAAAATTATTATTAGCAGAAGCTCTCTTCAGACTAGTTTATATTTCATGTTCTATAAAGTAATATCAGTACTTTATCACCACAGTGTTTTTTTACTTGAGGCCAAACCAAATCCCTGTGCTTATCCTGAAACTTGATAATAGTCTCAGGGAATAACACAAACTCTACAAGTAATATTGATTTATATTAATCTGAAATACTTTAATCATTATGTGCAGCACAGGGGCTCAATGGTTAGTATGGGTGTTTTGCTATGCTGGGGGTCCTAGGTTCAAATCTGCCTAAGGGCAACATATGTGTCTGCATGGGTTTCTTCCCAGACTCCAAAGATATATTGATAGGAAACTTAGATTGTGAGCTCATTTGGAGATAGCAAGCAATGATATATACTGTATTACACATAAAAGATAACATTGTGTTAAACAATGGCCTTAATATAGGTTTCCTGTAGCTATTAGAATAAGATAACAATGTTTTCCCTGTATTAACCCCCAATAATTATTGAAAGTAACATAGTTATGTAGTAAGGTTAAAGGAAGTTCCAGTTTATCTTGAGTTGATTTTTCAATAACAATTGCACAATTTTTTTTTAAAGAAAATGGTGTTTCTCAGTAGACTTCACCACTTTCCTGAAAAAGGAGTTTGGTGAGGGCAAAGAGGTGGTGGGGGGAAGGGCTCACCACATTTATCTTCTCTGCAAGTACTTTGCATAAAGGAACACTAAAATCTATGCCAGCCAGAGACTGGAATAGATATCACTATAGGCATACTGACTGCTGGATGCTATACTTAATTTATGATGAGGTGGATGCCTCACCATAAATTAAGCAACCTCTGGCAGTGCACCTTGTTATCATAGACCAGGTATGATATTCTACTTAAAGAGGACCTTTCACCACTCCTAACATCTATTTTAATAGCTTCATGCATTCCCAATGTAGTAACAATTCTGGAGCATTTATTATGTCTCTATGTTGTACCATTCATTTTTTATTTCTACTAGAAATTATGAATGAATTGCTATAAGTCCTCAGTAAGGATACAGAGGGGAGGTAACCAGTGGGGTGTGTGTATCTGCACAGGCTTAAAATGGCATCTCTGATTGGATAGAGTGAGACTGTGTAGGTATACCTCCCCAACTGGTTACCTCCCCCTGTACCCTTACTGAAGGCTTATAGCAATTCATTCATAACTTCTAATAGAAAAATAAAGGAATGGCACAACATAGAGCCATAAGAATAAATTTTCCAGAATTATTATTACATGGGAAATGCATTAAGCTATTAAAATACAGTAGATGTGTCAGGAGTGGTGAAAGGTCCTCTTTCATGCCTTAATTGGGATTCTTGCTTTGGGAGCTTAGCATCTGATTGACAAGGGGAATTTTTCTATTGCATTTATTCACATTTTCAAATTCATAACTTTTTATTACGTTTTATTTTTACTTTTGGGATGTGGTTGCTTAATTGATTTTACACTGCCAGTAGTTCCAGTTACAGAAAAAATATATATCCTTGACAAGTGACAGCTATCATTGTCAAGGCTATACTAGTATACCAAACAGTCTGGTTCTGTGACTATTTGCACAGTAATGATCCAATAAATACAATGATTATAGGATCTTGGGAAACAGATAAAGAATTCTAGACAGATAGATGTGTCAGTTTAGTATGCGAAACCCAGTAATGATAAGAAAATTAGGAAAAACCTAATGGTCTTCATAATTTTTCACTTTTAGAAGACGATCAAAATATCAAGGAAACAAACTTGAAACTGAAGATCTACCCGTTGTTCTAATGTGTTTCCACATCTGAGGATATTTACATTCAACCTATGCTTATGACCTACTGTAGTTTGCTAAAACAGAGTTATTCTACCTACATAGCATTAGTAGACCCTGGAATATTATCTGCCTTTATGTGCCTTCACAAGGTACTTCACTGTATCAATGGAAAATTAAGGTGACCTGCTTCATCGCAAATATTATTGTGAGGGTATATGCCCTTGGAAGTACTGCTTCTAGTTCTAGAAGTCACAGTATAGGGTTATACATTATCTATTGGCTTGTATTCTCTTTGTAGTGTCATAACTAGTGTTGACACTTTGTAGTGTCATAATTAGTGTTGAGCGAAAATGTGATTCGCTGCAAAGTCAAATTTCCTTGTGCTTTGTGGTAACAAATTGATTTCCATGAAATGATGAAACAAAATGAAAAAAAAAAAATTATACTTACCTCATCCATTTGAGCGTGAAGAATTGGCTGCCACCCTCTTGATTACAGATCCCGCGTAAAATCCCATGCATGGTGATGTATGATGTCACTATGCTGGCCGACATGGTAACATCATCATGGGCTGCACAAAATTTCGCACTGGATCTTCAATCAAGTTGGCGGCGGCCAGCTCTTTGCGATCAAATGGATGAGGTAAATATGATTTAATTTTTTTATTTTACACTTTAATAATAATGTCAGATGCAGCGATCAGTGAGGAATGCGGCATCTGAGGGATACAATGACGGGGATCAGCGCAATCACCGTTCCTTATCATTGCACCCACTACTTACAAAGAAATCTGCTTTTTGACTAAGTAATTCGGCACAAAATAATTTTTTGTAAAGTTTGGCAAAGCAGCCAAATAGAATTTTCCAATACTTCATTCATTTATAGTCTTAACCTATATATGTGGTTTTGAAGTGCGCATGAGGCCTTAATGGAAGTGTATCTTTAAAGTTATTTTTCAAGCTCCCCTTACTGAGACTCATTTGCCTTGGTAAATTTATGTATTTTACTTGATGAAAATAGTTTACTCTGTGGTGGTTTACTAGTTTGTACTTTATATTCTGCCCAATCTCAAAAGGCAGTTGCATGGGGACAGGAGAGAGAAGCAGCCTAAGCCAATGATGAGACACAATGTTGTTTGCAGACTAAGCAAGACTCCCTGTAAACACTGTAAGTAAACTGTATTGAGTTTATAGCATTGTCTTAATGTATCTGAGGTTTAAACGCAACTAAGCAGTAACCTTAAAACTTAAATAAATAGCAGGTCAGCATATATCATAGGTAAGGACTTAAATCTTTTTTTTTACTAAATATAGCAAGAGTCGTGTTGAAAGGTTTTCTCTAAATGAAAATAAATAGACATATAAACAGCTGAAACCTCTTACTGAGGTGTTTCTATATTTTTAGCAACCATCTCTCAAGTGAGACAAGATTATGTTACAAGGAGATATTCTAATTAGGTTTCCTGATGTCTATTTTCTTGCTTGCTTACACTCTGAAAAATAAATTTTGCCCTAAGTTAAAAACATAACCATGCCCTCCAAAACCAAAAATGAGCAGTGTGGATTGCTGCTTAAAGCCATCTGTTCTTCCCATGAGATGGCATGTTCTATTCTATAAGACCTGCTGGTATTTTGGCATCTGAATGAAAAATTTGAGCTGCATTATTCATTATTGTTTATTTTAGATTAAAGTCAATTTTATCTCATATCTTGTCCTCAAACAAAAACTCATTTTGCTGAATAAATATTGGGCAAAATGATATTAACAAAATCATATACTTCTCCAAAACTGTAATGTGAAGGCAGTAATGTTGAAATAGAAAAAAATGAAGTACATCTTAAGGAGTAAGATTATTCTTTACACATCTAACTTTTTCAAATTATTAATTATCACATATCTATTTACAGACGATAAAGGAAAAATTCATTATGCAGAATCAGTGTGGAATAACTGTTATTTATGGCAAGCCAACTAAAATAAATAAATAAATAAATAAATATATCAATATATCAATATATACTATAGATATCATTGTCCATTAAAACCTTTCTTTGTTTTATAGGGCAGTTGTTAGCTATTGCAGAGAAAAAACTTTGTGATGGCCTGTCCTATATTTGAACTCGACTTCTAGCCAAGGAAACTAATCTATAAGAATCTTTTCTCTCAGAAAACCAAAATGAAGGGATAAAAGGAAGAATAAACTGCCAAAAACAGAAACATTTCCTCCTTTATCCGGATAAAGTGCATGAATATTCAATTGGGATAAGATTATAGTATATCCACCCACACAAACATCCCTTTTAACTTTGTTTTGCAAAGCAAAGGTAGCGTACCTTCACTGTGGGCAGTTGTGAGGGAGGAAAAATAAATTCTAGTATATATGTTTAAGGATAAAATCTTTCAAATGCCATTCATTTTCAAGGAAGTTTTCATTGTGATCATTTTTATTCTGATAATTATTACACAATTTCTGGTTGCCCTTGGCATCATAGGTAAAATACTAATTAAAGTAGTTATGATTGCTGAAACATAGGGCCTTTAGATGAGTTTAAGTTTCATGTCACTCGTATTACATTAAATAGAAACTTGCATAGAAAGTGAGCATGCTATTTCAGACTGCTACAAATGTAGGTCACTGCATTATCCATTAGACATATCTAAATTTGCCAGAAAATACCATTTATATATAATATTATGGCAGGTATTTATTTTTTAACAATTTCTAGTTGCCTATATAGCATTAAAATAATCTGTGGTACTTTGTACTTTGTAGTAATATGTGTATACTTTCTACAATGGAGAAAAAATCATAGGTAGACCTCAACTATGATAGACAAAATGAGAAAACAACTCCAGAAAATCACATTGTCTGATTTTTAAAGAATTTATTTGCAAATTATGGTGGAAAATAAGTATTTGGTCACCTACAAACAAGCAAGATTTCTGGCTCTCACAGACCTGTAACTTCTTCTTTAAGAGGCTCCTCTGTCCTCCACTCATTACCTGTAGTAATGGCACCTGTTTAAACTTGTTATCAGTATAAAAGACACCTGTCCACAACCTCAAACAGTCACACTCCAAACTCCACTATGGTGAAGACCAAAGAGCTGTCAAGGACACCAGAAACAAAATTGTAGACCTGCACCAGGATGGGAAGACTGAATCTGCAATAGGCAAGCAACTTGGTATGAAGAAATCAACTGTGGGAGCAATAATTAGAAAATAGAAGACATACAAGGCCACTGATAATCTCCCTCTATCAGGACCTACAGAATGCTGGGACCAACGTAACAAAAGCTACCGTCAGTAACACACTACACCGCCAGGGACTCAGATCCTGCAGTGCCAGAAGTGTCCCCCTGCTTAAGCCAGTACATATCTGGGCCCATCTGAAGTTTGCTAGAGAGCATTTGGATGTTCCAGAAGAGTATTGGGAGAATGTCATATGGTCAGATGAAACCAAAGTAGAACTGTTTGGTAGAAACACAACTCTTTGTGTTTGGAGGAGAATGCTGAGTGGCATCCAAAGAACACCATACCTACTATGAAGCATGGGGGTAGCAACATCATACTTTGGGGCTGTTTCTCTGCAAAGGGACCAGGACGACTGATCCGTGTACATGAAAGAATGGATGGCGCCATGTATTGTGAGATTTTGAGTGCAAACCTCCTTCCATCAGCAAGGGCATTGAAGATGAAACGTGGCTGGTTTTTTCAGCAAGACAATGATCCCAAGCACACCGCCAGGGCAACAAAGGAGTGGCTTCGTAAGAAGCATTTCAAGGTCCTGGAGTGGTCTAGCCAGTCTCCAGATCTCAACCCCATAGAAAACCTTTGGAGGGAGTTGAAAGTCCGTGTTGACCAGCAACAGTCCCAAAACATCACTGCTCTAGAGGAGATCTGCATAGAGAAATCGGCCAACATACTGGCAACATGTTTCACCATGGAACTGGTGTCTTAATGGGTTAGGAGCGGGGCATAGAACCACTGCTAATTTCTATTATTTGAAATGGGCATGAACTATCTAAAGGATGGCTTGCTAGGGATCACTGTGATCTATAGATCATAGTGCTTTCTGTGACAAGGTAGCTAAATAAAGAGATTCCTCACCCCTTTCAATTGCTCCACCCAAACATAAAAACATTTAGATATTACCCTAGACAGGGAGTCCTGTGGTTTTTCCCCTAATAGGGGATTCAAATAAGGATAGTGCAAGGGTAAATCTACCCAGGAGGGAAGGTATGGGTCAATACACTCTCACCAATAAGTACTTAGTGATCCCAACAGGCAGTACACTCAATAGAAATAAGCAGATACAGAGTGAGAGAGTTGGACAAATTTTAACCTTTTTGGTTCGGATTGTTTAGGGAATTTATTTTAAAAGAAAATAGAATAAAGGTTATGTTTTAATAGGACGGTCACAAACAGGGCTTTTTCATAGCTTTTCAGCTATTTTGGTCATAATATTGTATTTACAATGGACCCTAATTTGTGCTCTACCATGCAGTATTGTTTGTAGAGCATAAATTGCGGAACCCGTCTTGTTCCCATTTTTTGTAGCTATGTAGAGCAATGCTCAATTATAGTCCATAAGAGGTATGCTAAATTGTTTCTGACTTCAATAGTCAGTGACAGCTCATGTTAGTCTCTCCTAGAGCAGAATGCATAGTACCCCCTTAACTGGAAGCTCCCCAGACACATACTAATGAGACACATTTTATTTATTTAATACTATTTTTAGTATCCACATTCAATCATAAATGAAGGCATATAAATTACATAAAAAATGGGAGCAACACGGCAGGAATATGCTAATTATTTCATATTTGCTATTTAACTAAACCTTTAGCCAAAACATGTTTTATTAAAGCAAGTATAAACAAAATAAATCAGAAGCCATGTGCCACAAGGAATACTTTGTTCATAGATAAGTCACTATCAAATTCTGTCTGCTTGTTATGTTTGAGTAATGCACCAAATAAACAGAAATTTAGATTACATCTTATTTACATGAACATTTGAATTTCATAGCTGTTGTAAGGAATTAAGGATGCTTAACTAATACAAGAAATTAGGTATACAACATAATTATACAAAGCAAATAGACATTGATTCATGATAAGTAGTATAAAGAGCGTGTTTAAGATGTTGATTAATATATAATAAGCAATGATGAGCTACAAGCACCAGTAAACAGAATTAGGCAACGATTAAGCTGTTTTTTTTTATTTCCTTTTTTTAATTGTAAACCATTTTCATAATATGTTAAAAATAGTGATGAGCGAGCCGAAGCGGCAAGATTCGGGATTCGCACGAATCTTGCCCGCTTCGGCTCGGCATCCCGAGGCAGCGCGGATTTGTGAAGATTCGTGAGTCACTGCCAATTTGAAATGCCCGGTTTTTTCAGCCAATCAGCATCAAAGGGAAGCCTGTGGGAACGCCTGCTGTGATGTAACAGCCCCTATACCTCCCCAGCAGTGATTGGCTGGCAGTGACATGTGACCTAAATTTACATAAGGTAGGGACCTGCAGCATCAGCCTAAGGCCTCATTCACACGTCCGCAAAAATCGTCCGCATCCGATCCGCAATTTGCGGAACGGGTGCGGACCAGGCGTGGGCCCATTCACAGTCAATGGGGCCGCAAAAGATGCGGGTGGCACACTGTGTGCCATCCGCATCCGCACTTCCGTTCCGTGGGTCCGGAAAAAAATAGAACATGTCCTATACTTGTCAGGATCCACGGACAGGAAAAGGCATTTCTATCATGTGCGTTCCGCAAATTGCGGACTGCACATGGGCCGCTGTCCGTGTTTTGCGGATCCGCAAATTGCAGATCCGCAAAACACGGACAACACCAAACGGACGTCTGAATGAGCCTTTAGGGAGCCTCAGAGGCATTCCTACATGCTGCCCCTGGTGTTTCCTATGCACTTCCAAGGTGTTTACATCATTTTCTGAGGTTTTCACATGTTGGGGCAAACTTGACTATGCAGAACCTTTCTGGACTGTTACATTATAACTAGTGTTGAGTGAAGCAACACATTCGAAGCAGATTCAGTCTGAAGTTTAGGAAAACTTTGATACTCAATAAATCTAAATTTCCTTGCGCTTTGTAGTAACAAATCAGTTTTTTAAAAAATGGCGGCTGCATGTGTTATAAAGTGAAAGTAAGAAGCCCGGGAACATGAGATCACCTATAATGTTGTGCAGCCACCCCCTGTGATGTCACAACTAGAGATGAGCGAGTACTAAAATGCTTGGGTGCTCGTTATTCGAGACAAACTTTTCCCGATGCTTGGGTGCTCGTTTCGAATAACGAACCCCATTGAAGTCAATGGGAGACTCGAGCATTTTTTGCAGGGGACCAAGGCTCTTCCTAGGGAAGGCTGGGTGAAAACCTGGAAACCTCAGAAAATAATGAAAACACCACGGAAATGGACAGGAAACAGCAGGGGCAGCATGCATGGATGCCTCTGAAACTGCCTAATGCCACCATTACCCCAAATTCTTGGGCAACAGCCTGGTGGTGACCCTCAAGGCAATTGTGCTCACCCAGACAAAGAAGGGCGAGGCACATGCCTATCACGTGTTAGGAAAGCAACAAAGGTCCATCACCCATGCCCATACTGGCACTGCTCTCCTATCCCCCGCCCCACGACGCAGGCATAAGCCTGACACAGCATGGCGGTGACAACAACAAGTGACCAAGTTACGTGAGGTAGCAGGTGAGCCACCCAAAAACTTACCCTGACTTAGCATGGCGGTGACAACAGAGTGACCGAGTTAGACTTAGGTAGCAGTCGAAGAAGAAATTAAATTTTGCGAAACCCTGTATGGCGGTGACAACAAAGTGAACGAGTTAGAGTGATGTAGCAGGCAAAGCACAAATAAAATTTAGGGTGACCCTGTATGGCGGTGACAACTGAGTGACCAAGTTAGAGTGAGGTAGCAGGCGAAACACCAAAAACACCGCTGAACTATGAGATTGAACACGTGGGCCAGGCATGACACATGTGTGAGTCTGCCGAGTTTCAGAGTCACCAACAGGTTAAGCCCGTTGTCACACACAACCATGCCTGATTTGAAGTTCAGCGGTGCCAGCCACAGATCAGTCTGTGCCGTGATGCCCTGTAACAGCTCTTGGGCGGTGTGCGTTTTGTCACCTAAACTCAGCAGTTTGAGCACCGCCTGCTGGCCCACGGCACTGCTGCTGCGCCTACAGCTACCGACTGAAGGCGCCGTGCTCACGGATGGTAACTGAGAGGAGGAGGAGGGGTTGGAGGAAGAGGCATAGGGTTGGAGGAAGAGGCATAATAAGTCTGAGAATCCGTGACCGAGGTAGGCCCCGCAATCCTCGGTATGGGCAGTACATGAGCGGCCCCAGAGTCAGACTCGTTCAGAGTGTCCGAGTTACACTGTGGTAGCAGGCGAAGCACATAAAAATTTAGCGTGACCCTGTATGGCTATGACAACAGAGTGACCGAGTTACACTGCAGGAGCAGGCGAAGCACATAAAAATTTAGCGTGACCCTGTATGACTTTGACAACAGAGTGACCGAGATACATTGAGGGAGCAGGCGAAGCACATAAAAATTTAGCGTGGCCCTGTATGGCTGTGACTACAGAGTGATCGAGTTACACTGCGGGAGGAGCCGAAGCATATTAAAATTTATCGTGGCCCTGTATGGCTTTGACTACAGAGTGACCAAGTTGCACTGCGGGAGCAGGCGAAGCACATTAAAATTTAGCATGGCCCTGTATGGTTATGACTAAAGAGTGACTGAAAAACACTGCGGTAGAAGGCGAAGCACATAAAAATTTATCGTGGCCCTGTGTGGCTGTGACTACAGAGTGACCGAGTTACACTGTGGGAGCAGGCGAAGCATATTAAAATTTAGCGTGGCCCTTTATGGCTAAAACTACAGAGTGACCGAGTTACACTGCGGGAGCAGGCGAAGCACATTAAAATTTAGCGTGGCCC